>JARFNW010117847.1:0-12597 GCA_031763155.1 Dirona albolineata
ATGTCGCTAAACAGGGGTTTTACTAAAAATGTATGTCGCTATTTCGAGGTTTTTATTACTAATAATATATAGCAAAATAATCGGGACCAGAGGTCAATGTCGCTATCCAGAGATTGTCATTATTCAGATGTGTCGTTATCTGAAAGTTTCACTGTATTTTTTTAGTTTGGTATTTACACCCCAGATTATAGGTAATAAATGGAATTAACTCATGTTGACTTCATTCATTGAAAGAAAAACTTGTCAACAAATAAAGTTAAATTAGCTAGACTAACTGGATCTTACAGACTTACAATCTTGAATTCATCTTCACCTTTAATACAATTTTGTTGCTGGCAAGAAATCTTATTCCATATTCACACCTTCTTTTCAGGCAAAGTTGAACAACCAAAGTCATATTGCTATTGGATACACCCAAAAATTGAGAGACGGTAAGAGATAACATAATTATGGTCTGTTGTTTATGTAAAACTTTTTGACAAATAGGTGATAGAATATTCTCAGGAGTGTATTCATGTTGATGGTGACTTTCATATTCCTGTCTTTGTTTATTTGAACAATGTGATCAGTAGTAATACTTCCCTCTGTTCATACTTTTCATGTAAACATCAACATTCTGATGTCATATATTGCACAACTGTTTCATGACAGGTAAGGACTCACAAACCTCTAAGATGTTTATTGAACCAAGAATCTTTTTTGTTTTTCCAGGTGTGAAGGTGACGCTTTCTGGATTGATTGATGGAAAGAACATTAACACTGGTGGCCACAAGGTAACATAAATATAGTTTTGAATATTTTTGTTCTATTCTAAGCCGTTGTTGCACAGGAAATTGAGCAAAGTAAAAACGTGATAGATTTTAGGCAAATGTTCTGGGCAAATGACTCTCACTTTAGATTTCAAACTCTTGTGTATAATCATAATTTTAGTTAATTAAATCATTGAAACACAAGAGACAAACTAACTACAAGCAGTGCCTAGAGGGGCGTTGATAGGCTATCTTTGTCTTTCAACTTTGTTAAAGCATCTGTTATCAAGTTGACTAGATAGTAAATAAACCAGTCCATACATATTTGGCCAGCAGTTGTCTAGAATTTCCTTTGATTTGAATGAAAGCAACAAACAATATGTTCTAAAAGTAAAAGTCTTAGGGGTAGGAGGTCTTGATTTGTGACCACTTTTTAGGATTGTGATTATAAAGAGTCAGTGTATTAACTCGCACACACAATCAGGAATATTTCTATTCATCTTAAACACTGGTACTTTCCATAACTCAGAATATAATTTTAGCTACTTATTGACAAAGTGAATTTCTAATGACAACCTGAATGCATGCTTATGGAGTTATTTATGTAATGCAAGTGCTTATCTTGTCTTCTTTCAAGTGGTGAGGAAAATGTTGGAAACTAGTGTAATTGTGTGCTGATTGCCAATAAAATATGACTGGCTAGCTGATATCCAACTTGAAAGCAATTCCACTGGGCTGTTTCTGGGAACTGGAAGTCCCAAAATGCCACTCATTCAGTCTGGTAGTGATACAAATCCTTGTATAGTTTGTATGATGACAATGACAACTTTTTAGAAATGACTACTTAATAAAGTTTCCTCTTTTTTCTCCTCAGGTTGGATTTGGCCTCGAGTTTGAAGCCTAAGTCTTAACTGTGTGCATGAGGTGATTGGAGGTCGGAAGAATCTACTAGACAGAATGTGCATGTATCATGGGTTTTTTTGGGTTTTTTTCTAAATGTCTTTATTGTTTTTAGAATTAATGATGATGACTTTATGAGTATTGCAAGAGCACAAGAAACTTACATGAAACTCGTATTGGTTTGCAAGCTTTTGAAGAGACAGCTGTTAACTTATGTATTCATTTTAAAGATAATTTTAATCTTTCTCCCGACATGTCGCATATATTTTTCGCCTCCATTTATTTTGATCAATTAGTGTCAGTGTAGTGATAAATTAGTCCGAATTTGTACTTGTATTATTTAAATATATTAATCGCACTGATAGAAGAAGAAAAAAGGCTAAAATTGCAAAATATACAACTTTAAAAGACAGGCATTATCTTTGTCATGACTGAAGCAGATACTTTTACCATGTGAGGTGTAAGAAATTGACTCACTCACTGCTTTTTTTTTTTTTATACTTCTTCCTTGTTGTTATTTTGTTATCTAATCTTGGCTTTTAATGTGCTTTACCTAATGTAACCAATGACCTTTTTGTATGGGAGCTGGAGGCAATATCTATTTGTGAATGCAGCTATGTGGCCCATGTACACGAACATATTCAGATGTAAGCGCTGCAGCTTCCTGGAAGTAGTCACGGATTAGTTGACAAATATGTTAATCTTGAATCTTACACTGTTTGACAATTTTGAATTTAGCACATCTGCCTTTGCAGTGTTCATCTCATTCCATTAACATTCATTTGACTAGATAGAATTGATGCCTTTGAACCTTGTGGTTGATGGGTCAGAAATGGTAAGGTGATGACTTTGGCAGACTTGACTTACTTTATGTAAGTGCATGTATACAAGGTTAATAAATTTCAATGTATCGGTGTAAATTTGATTTGTTTTCATTTCTGTCGAGTGCATGATGATGTGTGGTTAAAAAAATGCTTGTTACAAACAGATGTGTGTAATAATAGCTAACTTGCTGGGTCCAGAAATATGGATACCTGCTACTGTTATAGCTGAGACAGTTAACCTGTTACAGACCACTTGTCCAGTTTTGCAAATTAAGAACTTTACGTTCCATACAGTGGAATTTTAGATTTGGCCGCTGGTCTAACTACAAGGCCCACTTTTGTTGTGAAAGGGCCTCAGAAGGCTATTGTTGCACTGGCCCTGAGTCTGAACTGGGAAAGACGCCATATTTTTTCCAACAAATGTATATCGCTCAACTTCTTAGTCTTAGGGAAATGAGCTGAAACTCTAACCAAGATGGGAGGAGGAAACGTTTGTGAAAGCTCAAATAGTTATTGATGTTAAACAAATTAAATATCTAAATCTAAATACAAGCAAAACATGATGGGGAACAACGAAAGCATTTTTAGCACATTTCAGACCATTATACAGTCGAAACTGCTTATTCTAAATATTGGTGTTAGAAAGAAACCCTATCACTCGTCCCATTATTCTTAGGTTTACTTTTTAAAAGTTGAAACAAGTTTGTCTATGGAGAAATATTTCTCATTAGATTTTGAACAGTCAATATTCCATGTTGTCTCCACACTGGGAAACGGGTTTCCGACTGCGACATCAATATCAGATAATGAACCTAAATGAATGTGGTCATATCCATCTAAAGGTTTATAGTCAATATCCCCATCCAAGTGAAGGCTCGCAGACTTTACGTCATTTATCCCCCAGCAGGCAATGCCATTCAATATACTCCTTTGATATTTGCCAATTTAGTCAGTCTCTCATCAAGACTGCTCTAAGTCGCTTGATCTGAGCAGGGGGCTTGACAAAAACTAAATATCATTAAAATAATGAGTATCCAGTATCAAAACAAAAAAAAGAACCTGGCCTTTTATTTGAGAAAAGTTGCCTTTAACATAACTGCAAGACATAAATTTTGGACTCGTTTTGTCAAAAGATTGTGTTGTGTCAAAGATGAAGTATTTTCAAAATGCAATATTCAATTTTGTTACTACAAGAGAGGAAATGTGATGGCTGAGTGGCTAAGACTAAGACAACTAACTCATGGCAAAGGCTGTGGTCTCGAATCCTACCAATATCACCTCGTCATTTTTCTTGACTCACTCAGCCCAGGTGTGGAAATGGGTAACACAGCTTACAACTGGGGAAGTATTCTGTGACCAGCGTCCTATCCAGATGGGTGGACATATAATATTGTCACTCCTGTCCGCCTCACACTACTGAAACGGATTTGCTCTGGCTTGATGTGGGATCACCCATCTGAAGTAATTTCCCATTAGAATTGAATAGAAAAAAGGCTTTTTGTCTTGGGTATTTCAAAAATTAAGCTGTCAGTTTTATTGCAGATTCCAGACGGATAAAAATCATATGGATGGAAATATGCACTACTGAATGTAGCCACCAGACCCAAGTAAAGTAATAGTACAACAAATTTGTCTTGATGAAGGGGGTGGGGATTCCACAAGCTACCAGTTCCCATCATTTACAAAGTCAGGAATAAAATTGTGCAATATCTCTAGAATGATCCCCCAGCAGCAAAAACAAATGTTTCCCTTCCTCTTCTTAGATAAAAAGCGTCTTTACTGTGTTGTCAAGAGAGCAGTAGGCCTACACGTGAGCTGTGTACAGTAGTAATAATAAGAACAGTACAGGTGAGGGATAGTAAAATGGTAGGTTCCTTTGGCCAAATGGGCATGGCTGTCTACAAGTCTTAAAAATCTCACTGGACTAAAAAGGCAACACCCCAAATGAAATAAAAAAGCTAAAACTAAAAACACCATGTGAAATCACATAGACTTTATTTTCATAATTATATCAATATAAATAAGGATTGCGACAATAAAGAGCTGTGCCATTTATCAGGATTTTTTTCTCTCCATAAGCTTCTTCGTTCATATATTAGCTAGGACTTGTAATGAATAATGTGAACATCATTACTGTGCCAAATTGATTTCTAAAAAATATAGCTTCTAACCATATTAAAAATCAAATTGTCCCTGAAGCCATTATGGTTGTGCAGGGAAATTTTATTATACAGATAACAGTAGGTTGACAAAGCTAAATTCAGAGTGAAACCCATATTTGCAATACCACCTGACACCCTGTAACTTGTAACTGTAATGTTAAAATCAAATACATTAAAGATGAGCACAAATTTCACACAAAAATAGAAATCATCATACCTTTTTTGCATTAATGACTATAAATTTATACTTAAAGAAAACAGAATGTTTACATAACAGTAAAACAATTTATGGATAAAATAGAATAGTGACACATATTTATATTCTATATACCTATGCAAATCAATAAAGCAACGCCTATACAGACATATTATACTGCTTTGTACAGATGGACAAGACACATATATTTGCTTCCCTACTATCTGTATTTGGTGGTGGTAGGTACCCTGGGTAAAGGAAGGAAATTGAAATAAAGCACCTTTCCTACATGGATTAATTTACATTTTTTAAGAATCTTTATTACAGATTCACTACAAAAAACATTTATGTCATATCATGCTTCGTGCAATCTTTGATTTATGTACACTGTGTATCACAATCACAAAGAAAATTTTATTTTTGACAAAACACAACCAAAGGAGATAGCTGTTTCTGATTGAGTCAATGTTGCAGGAGGACAGGAAAAAGAAAACATTGACTAGACCAGAATACATAGAGCAAGAAATAAGTTTTTCCTGGGAAAGAAACTAGCAATGAGGAGAGGACTTTTAAAAGTCGACAAATGTAAAATCGAATATTATTATAATAATAGATCTAATAATATTAACTTGATAGAATTCAAATGTGAAAATATGGAGACCAATTAATTCAGTGATCTTGAACTAATGTGTCCTTTAGCTGATTTACAAATAAAAAGGAGTGGAATTAAGTTCAATAGAATAATAAATATGTGTTATAGTTGTACAAAGACTGAAAAGTTGTCACCTCCGTCCATTATGATAAACATCTTAATACGTATTTATTGTTACAAAATGTTGGCCTCTCAAGACGGGTGCAAAGACCAAGACCCAACTTTCGCACAACACTTTCAATATAAAAGATGCTATTTCTTTACCATTTACAACATTGTTAACTTGCTTGTCTACAACTTAAGTTGATATTAGAGGCTCATACTCATAGGGCTCCAACTTGTCGGCTTTATCGTTAAAATTGAACATAATAAGGTAACACTGACATGATTAAAAATTTTAAATATAGAATTTAGTTCCAGATTGACGGTAAATGACCAATGACAGTCGATTCTCTCAATCTATTTCTATCAAAATATACAGGACTCATTTTACAATAAAAAAGCAAATTAAAGTTAAACATGCAGACTAATGCCTTCCTCTTCACCTTTCTGCATCCCACAATTTTCTCATCTACAAATAGAATGTCTTGAAAGAGGAACATTTTATGTCATTAACTGATCAATCGAAAGAAATTAGCTGAATTTGCTGTTCATGCTGTTGTGGTGGTGGTATGGGTTGTTGTTGCTGTTGCATGGGAGGCTGTTGGGCAATTGGTCCCCCTGGTTGCTGGTACGGGGCCATTGGCTGTTGCTGGGGAGGGAACTGCTGTGTCTGGCCATTGTATTGCTGAGGCTGTTGTTGTGGTGCTGGGACAGGTTGGTTGTTATACATGCTCTGGTTTTGCTGAGATGGTAAAGCAGTAGCTAAGCCTGAAATACAAGACATTCAATTTTATTTATTATTATCCACACTTTAACTCCTTTCGCTTTAGGGTTTTATACATTATTTAAAACAATTTTAAGTTGCTAACCATAATAAGCCAAGGCGGAAGATGAAATCTGTAATTCATTACAAAGGATCTATGTTACAAAGACATCCAGTGTCCTCAAACCTGTCAGTCTCTATTGGAGTCTCACTTTTTGACATTCTCAAATACAAAATATAAATTAACCCTCCTCAAACTTTATATTTTTGAAAAGTTTATTCATTTTTTCTTATCTTTACAATTGGTGCATTTTTGCTGAATTTTATTTGGGTTTTAAAGATTTGAAAATAATTTTGTTTAAATTGTAGTTGATGAGAAAATTTACTTTTGGTTAGGTCTTGGAACTTGAAGCTCGAAGAGTATGTTATGGCCCCACCTCTTAGGATGGAATGAGTTAATAAAACTAACAAGAATTCATGTTCCTACTTGAGAGTGGATAGAATTATTGTTAGCTCTTACTGGGGTACCCTATAGAAGGCACAGCTAATACAATACTCAAGCCATAATCCCGGGCTGGCTCACCTTGGAAGTTGTATGCCGAGTAATCTGATGGCTGAGGAGGCAAAGAGGCGTAACCAGCCTGGCCGTCCACCCCTCCCATTGGGGGCATCTGGCCTGGTACCGTGTTGGCTGTTACCATCTGACCCGGAATGCTGACCGGTGGCATTTGTCCCGGCATGCTTGGATATCCACCTTTAAAAAAAAAAAGAAAAGAGAATACAAGTTACAAAATGGTCAAAACATTCCTATCCAACTTGCATCCAAATCCAAAAACAAGAAGTTTTCACATTGGTTTACAACAATTATTTTTTTCAAAAAAGTAAACAGTAATATTCTAAAGAACACCTTTCAATTTTCTCTCAATGAAGCTGGGTACTGGCTTAGTGGCAGAGAGATTAACTCTTACTCTGGTTGTTGCAACAGTCACAGTGCTTGCATAGTACCTCAATCTGATTGTTGCGACATGAGTCATTTTTGAGGGGCTGTTTTATTTCCATGCAGTTAAGAATTTCCTGTGAGAACGATTCGCAACTGATACATAACATAAATATTTTGGGGTTTTTTGTGCCTCTATATTTCCAAAATATTTCGGTCTTCAATTTAAATATACCTTAAATACAAAGTACCCTTGTGGACAAAATAATGATAATAATAATTCATATTTTTAGATTATTTATATATACACTAAAACAGATTTTTAAAAAGAAGTCACCCCTGATAGAACAGGACCAAGGGCGTATTGTATTGTAAACATGGGGAAGAAAGACACACCCACCTATATTGGGGCCACCCATATTGGCTGGTAAACTCATTGGTCCTTGATCAAGCTGAGGAACAGAATGATTAATCTTTAGTTTTGTTTCAGCATAACCATAGTCATATAATGCAGAGAAATATGAATACACAGATTTCTAACCTAACTGTAAATACATATTTTTTTAAATCAGCAACCGAATTTACACATCAATAATCCCCACGAAAACCATAATAATGTGTCACCGACACCATATTTTCCAACAGATATATTTTAAAGGGATTTGTGTAAGATTTACGAAAATGAATAAAGACTCAATAACAATAACATGAATGGGATTACTTCAGTACAAATTTGATTGGATCGTCTCTTCAAATCCACAGCAGAGGAGTGTAATGAATTATTGTTTGTGTCATTTTGATTCCATTAATGTCACCATTAATATTGTTATTATCATCATAAGCATTGCCGTCATCATCATTTCTGGTGTAGCTTATCAATGGTCATCATCATTCTCCTCACCTGACCACCATAGCCTGCTTGTGACATCATGCCCTGGGCTGACGCGTCTGGCATGTAAGCGCCCCCTGGTGGCAGACTGGCAGCGGGAGGGCCGTGGGGTTGGCCCACCGGTGGGAACTGGTGCTGACCCATGGCCATGTTGTTGCCGGGATACATTCCAGAGGGGGGAGCCATGCTGGCAGGGCCTCCCATATTCTGCAAAAGTAATTATAGTGTTAGGGTTATGATAGGTGGATCCTCAGTTTGTCCTTTTGGGGTGGGGCAGAATATGAATATATGGTGATTTATCATCTTCAAGTCATGCTAGGCTGTTGTTATGTTAATTTTTGTTACTCTCAATTAGAAATTTGAATTGAATATATATATATTTTTAAAGAAAAACTTTTCAAAAACAACGTCAAAACAGTTTAATGGAATATAAAATATAACACTGATATTAAAATGTTTCAACTACCCTCTTTCATGGGTGTTCAACAAATCCCTCAAGATCAATTCATATACTTTAAGTAAGTTACCTACAGAATATCAATTATCTTTTTTGAGTGTAATATTTAGGAGGAAAGTACGAGTTAATGCAAACTGGCAGTAAAGAGAAATTGAATCCACATGAGTGGAAACCAATTACTTGACAGCAAAATTATCCTATCTGGAAAGGGACAACTTCTGAAGGTGGCAGGAAAAACACAGACGAGGTGAAAACAGATAAAAGAAGATAAGGAGTGATGATAGTAATTTTAAAAAATGACAACAGACACATCTCTCTGTAAATATGGGCCATCTTATATATCAAGTACCGTACCTACTATCAAGTACCGTACCTACAAGTCTCAGAAGAAAATCAGAGAGGCTGATTGAAATGCCACTCCCCTCCAACAAAATCAAGGTAGTTGGGAAGGGGCATGGCCACCAAATTTCCACCCAAAAATAAAAATTGATGCAGACTGAATGTAAGTTGAAATAAACCCTTTCATTAAAAAAAAAAGAAATCAAATCGGGCATAGATGTGAGAAGCCAGCATAGAGACACCCCTTAAGTAAGGTACAAATGGTGTGACAGCATTGTTGGTTGTGTACTTACCATGGTCATGCTGGAGTAAGGGTCGGCCCCTCCAGCCCCCGTCATACGGTGGACGGGAGAGCCGTCTGTGGAACCAGCCTGGGGGTTGTATCCATGTGGAATCATGCCTGGAGCCATTCCGTGTGGGGGCAATCCTGGGCCCTGGCCCATCATCTGAGGCTGCTGGTAGTTCTGGACATTCGAATAACATTATAATCATGGATTATAACAAACAAGCCGTATCATTACATGAAATAGATGTGTTGCAATACATGACAACAACTTTAAATTTTTAAGTTCATGGTTTAATGTAATTATTGCATCTTTGGCGAGAGACCTGATCAGCAAGCATGGCTGCCCTTAACACACATCTAAACGCTACAAATTAATCACAATTCAAAGATAAATACACAACATACTTCCCATGTAAAAAGAAAACTTTAAAATGAACAAACAGGACCCCATCATCTCACACAGTTTGCTCAAACGGTTCTGTGAGTGTGAGACTTAATGCCTGGTAAACCAAATTTCCACAAGTAAGAGAGCTGACAAGCCTGAAGAGATTGACAAACCTGGGGGTATCCATAGGCCTGCATCTGTCTCATGTGAGTCAATTGTTTTTGTTGTTCAAGCCTGGCAGCCATCTCTCTCTCCTGATCCTGCAGACGCTGCAATGCCAACTGTCTTTGCATCTCCAGATATTCCTTTGAAATAAAAAATATTCATTTAAAAAAATCAAATTGTCCTTGGTCCAAGAAGCTCTGAATTGATGACTCAGTTCAAATCCAGACACTTAATTGCAATGGTGGACGTTCATATATTTTGGCTATTACTATTACTATTATGTCATGATTTATCTTTAATTTTGTGTTGATGAATTTCCTAAATAAATAGGTGGAGGAATGAGTTCCAACCTGATGTAAGAGGATTGCTGGGACCAGACCCTGTCCCTGTTATACATGTCTATTTCCTTTTCTACCAAAAGCACAATTAAAATAAAATAAAATAAAAACCCAGAATCCATACATTCTCTGTGATATGTCGGGATATCCACCCTTGAACCCTTTAAATTGACGGTTTTAACAACACACTTAATTAACAGATAAAAAGGGAATGTGTTGGAGGCATCTAAGAGACAGGACAAAACAGAACAGGTGACGTTTCGCCCAAAGGCCTTCATCAAGCGACAGAAAGTGACAATTACACTAAAACATCAAAACAAGAAAATAGCGCGACAGCTAATGCCCTCTCTAATTTTTCATTTGATTTCATACTTAATTAATTAAACACACAAATATCACCCCCTTCAAAGTGGGCAATTGCAGATAGCCAAGACAGGAGACCAACGATTATGTAGAGTATCTCTACTCATTATAATATAGTATGCTCAAACGCCTCCCGAATGATCAACTAGTTCAGTCCTTGTACAAAGTCAGGGTGGCCGTCGACTAAATCGACAGAGTCCTCTATTGTTGGGCTATGGCAAGCTGCTAATGCTAGAAACCAGCACAAATTCATTTCCAAATCAAACTATTCCCCAAGGCCTTAACGGCACTGTGATACATATCCCCTGTTTTTCCTCCAAACTTACATGCTTCTTCTGCCTCATAACCTCCAGTTTCTGCATCATCTGTATCTGCCTGATCCTCTCCAACTCCTCCGCCTCCCTCCTCTTCTTTTCTCGATGTTCCTCCCTCAGGGAGTCCAGGGCCTCTCTGGCATCTCTCAACTGGGTCAGTTTGTCCTGTAGACCCTCGTAATAGCCTAAACACAAAACGGAACATGAGTTTTATTGAATAACATCCGTAGGAAAGCTTGTGCCGCTGCAAGAACATTATTGGTCATGGTGCATGGGCTTACCTCTATCAGAGGTCAAGGGTCATGGGTGATAATATAAAGAGGCAAAGAGGACAAAGAAAAAGGAAGAAAGAAGAATATGTATTACATGCGGCAACTTTACTTCTTTGTGTAACCATATCTTTTATAGACCCACTATAAATCATAACATTTATTCAAAAGATCATTTCTTGGAGCTTTTAAAAGAAATGAGAGGAAGTAATTCTTTTTTAAATATTTTTTTTACCAATTCAGAAAAAAACCCCCCAAAAACTATAATAGACATGAACACTTTTATGCTGGTAATTGAAATCGGTCTAAAAAAACAAAACAACCCAAAACAACTGACTGACTTACAGCCGTTTGCGTCTTAGTGCAGGCTGAAATGCCGTGGCTGCTGCCTTAATCTCTTGTGTGAGCCTTCTCCACCCTTCTTGGTTTTGAGCTGCCGGTCTTAGATAACAACTCTAAATAATCTATTTTGAAATCTACCGCACGAACCCACCTCTGGCCTCTTCTTTCTCTTGAATGTGAGTCATCAATTGCGGATGCATTTCACTGATGACGGCAAACAGAGACTGGACGGCCGAGTCATTGGCAATGGGACGTCCTCTCTGAGAGTTGCTGCGCATACGATTCACGAAGATCTCCAAAGAGCCTTGCAGGGCGGACAGAAACTGTTCCTGGGAGTTGTCACTGTCCCCGTTTTGGTACAAATGGGATGAGACGACCTGAGGAGGCTGGGAGGTGACAGGAAGAAATTTAGACTGGTTTATGTTTGCAATTACCGCTGAACAATGGAAAAATTCACCAGATCATCACGCCACTTTATAAATTGAGACTTTCCAGATATGTAATGTAAAGACACTGTCCTGATTTCACAGAATGGGCATTTTAAGAGCACATTAACACATTGTTTTGCAGCAAGACAAGTTTTTAAGTTCGTTCCTCTACATTACCACACCCCCCCCCCCCCCCCCCCCCCCACGACCCCTTCGCCATCACCATCAAATACAATTGCTACCCCCTGCTAACAATAATTTCATACAGATTACGAGCCTTCAAAAAAATAAAAGCATTATCTGTCGATTCAACGTACCCCTCCAAACTGATTGCTGGTAGATCGTGGCTCAGCACTGACGGCCGTCGGGGCAGAGGGGACAGTTGTGGGTTGCTGAGTCAACTGTTCCTCAGACTTTTGCTGCCAGTAGTGGCGGTTTAGATAGCGAGCCAGTTCTGGATCCATGTCTGACGTATCGATGGCTGCCATAGGCTGAAATCACGTTTTCAATTAAAAGAGTAATTAATGTTACGATTGTACATCAAACCTGAGAGATCTTCCAGAATTAACACAAATATACCATGTTTATAAACGTAATGGCTTCATGTCAAGTCACACAGTAGAGATGATATTGACACGTCGGACAATGTTGGTGTTAGACGCGCCGCACCATGAAAGTTTGGCCCTTTGAGATGCCCCATCAAATATCTTGGGAGGGGGGGGGGGGGGGGGGGGGGG
>JARFNW010117958.1:0-12596 GCA_031763155.1 Dirona albolineata
CCCCCCCCCCCCCCCCCCCCCCCCCCCCCCCCCCCCCCCCCCCCCCCCCCCCCCCCCCCCCCCCCGCCCCCCCCCCATATTTGATTTTGATTGTTTTATTTTGGTCCGCTCTCTATAAGTTTATTAATATGTGGCAACCAGCTTCGCTCTTTGAGTGGTGTCAGAAACAAAATCACCAAGGGTGTTTCATTTTTTCATATTTATTTATCTTATATGAGGATCAAAACAGGGATCCTTTGGCAGATTGCCAAAAATAGCACCGATATATTAGAGGGGGAAATCGGTATCCCAAGATTAGCGGGATCTCAGACGGACCGATATCATAGCGGGCGGGATTTTACTTGAGACTACTGTAATACTATTTCCACTTGTTAGCCTATGCAGATGATGTAGGTCATAGCTTCCGAATACAAATAAATCTAAAATTATCATTCATTGTCATTGTTTTTATAACTGATTCTAAATATTCATGTCAATCTAAAATAGGGTTCTAGAAACGAAACGGATTACTCAGTTTGGTTAGCGATACGTTCTTATCGTGGTTGGCACGTATAAGTGTAATATGTTTTAACCGTAAGCATTAACTCACTCTATTTATATTATTTAGTTATAAAAATGGCACGGGAAGGTGTAGCTTTCCGCGAAGTAATTTCCGCCCTCTGATTGGCTTTCTCGCCCCCGAAGTTATTGACCATCGCTTGGGTTCATCTACACCACTCTACGCGTGACCTAGTTCCTGGTCATAGCCCTCAATCCTCGGCAACCCTGGCCGTGGGATAAGATATGATATAAAGTATATTATGATCTCGTCAAAGGGGGGGGGGAGACTATGAACTCATCTTTATCCTTATCTTTATCCCAATCCGCTTGCGATAAGAATAATGATGTCATCGAAATAGTATTGGAACGAAACGCAAAGTGGTTTCTTTGGCTAGTCCATTCGTGTAAGGTCATTGTCCTCAAGTATGTAGTTACTTTAGCCTATTTTGTTGGAAAGTGTAGAAAGTGTGCCACGTATTTTTGGAGTAATGGAACTCGGACAAAAATTAAATGGTCACTTCAGGGCAATGGCTATATTTATCCACGGGGCAGTGTGGTATGAAAGATAGAGATAAAGAAAATGAGGGATATAGAAATGTATGTCTTAACATCAATAAATGGGTCGGAAAACGTAAGCCTTTTGTAGGACTCTTCAGCTATAACAAATAGAGCACTCAAATAATATGATTGATACGTCTTATATTACGTCATTCCTGTCTCTTCTTTCATCATTCGGATTTGTAGCACTTATTTCTCATCTCACATTACTCCGTGCTACTTTGATATCAACTCTTTCGCTCAACTCACTCCATACACTTTTTTATACCCACGCTCTCAACCAATTCAGTGCTCTTTTTTATGTTATATTATAACTCTTTACCAATACACTACAACCTTTTGTTTGGAAATTTTTACATCTGTCTAATGGCTGATGTTAGCTGTCAACTATTACAGTTGGTTACAGTATTAGGCACTTGATTACTTTTTTTTCAATTTTGAAAAGTCAACATTGCCGAGTTAGAAATGAATAGCCACCCTTTCCATCATGAAAGTGTGCTATGTCCTTACAGAGACGTGCTTTGTTGGTTTTAAGAAGTCTGTTAAAGTATTAAGTGGTCACATTCATTGGCTTTACGCCAATAAATTGCATACTATTTTGGCATTTCTGTTGGTTGCCGCCATTCAAGTTTAATATAATACCGCGTAGAAAAAAAAATATTCACTGAACGTAAAAATGGCATGTTTGTTGATATGCGGTAGGTAGAAATGGTTTGATTTCCCAATTGTTAAAAGATTAAATCAATATAGTATCTCATGTGGAATGAAGAACAGTGCATATTCTAATTTTGCATGCGAAGTGTAAGTAGGTCCTTAATATATCCGGTGCCTGTCCATGGCGTAAAGCGGGCCGAGTGTCAGTATATCCCCCTTCTGGATAGGACGCTGGACTAAGCAGATTACTTCTTCAGCTGTAAGCTGATATCCATTCCTACACCTGGGTCGCGTGTAGCAATTGGATCACACAAGAAGCCATTCTTACACAAGAAAAACGAATGAAGTGACTGGGATCGGATTCGAACTCACGACTCCGCTATCCTAACCACTCTGCCATCACGCCTCCGTGCGAATAAGAGAGGGTTCTGAATTCGATATGATTTCCAAACACACTCTGTTTATTCATTGCACGTATGCGTGGGGGAATGAGGAAATTGAAGTATGATCTGGTCATAATTCCAACTTGTGGAAACTGCCTTCGGGCTATTAATGATATTGAAGTGGAATATAATCATTCGGATTTAAAACATAATTTGACGCGCTTGTCGGCGGTTTGGGGGCTTTATCGGTCCGTGGTATTGATCTCAATACTTCGCATTTCGCTAGTTCTGTGAGGAACAGCTGGAGATGAGACAAGGACGTGCTGCTTAAAAGCAGAGGAATGAGATGGGCATCTGGGTAATGTGGAGTTGTTGATGGCTGATGCTCTTTAAAATATTTTTTTAAAAGTAAGTCCCTTAGAGCATTGAGGCCCATAGAGATGGTGCTAATCCCGGTTGCCGTTGCGTGTAGCGGTCAGACTGACAGTATGTCACGCCCTCTGGATATGACGCTGATCTACTGCAGATTAAATCCCCAATTATAAGCTGGTACCCATTTATTTTACTACACCTGGGTCGAGTGAGGGAAATGGAGTACGTTTCTTGCTCAAGATTAACAACGAGGTGACTATGATAGGATTCGAAGGAATGGGGGCTGCGAGAAACTAGACCTGGAGATCCGAATTATCAAAGGGAAACACCTAATAACAGGGAGGCGAATGTACATTAGTAATTCCCCGTTTAATAAGTAACTTATTCATTTATGTCTTGGAAATTCTAAATATTAGAGAATAATCTTTTCAGTTTTACGACATAAAAACTATTCATTTTGTGTGGCTGTTTTGTTGTTGTTGTTGTTTTGTTTTGTTCCTTGTTTGTTTTTGTTTTGGGGGGGGGGGGTTGTTGGGGTTTTTTACGGGGTTTTCATTGCTTTTGTTTTTTGTTTTGTTTTGTTTTTGTTGTTTTTGTTGTTGTTGTTGTTGTTGTTGTTGTTGCTGTTGGGTGTTTGTTTGTTGTTGTTTTGTTGTTGGTTTTTTTTGGGGAGGGGGAGTTGTTTAGCATTTTGCGTATGACCAATTCAATAAATCAAACTTATAACGAACTGAATATGCAAAGAAAATTCACCAGAGACATCAGATATGCTGATCACAAAGCAGAAATATCAAGCTCACTCAATGAGATAGCATATTGAATATTGCTCGTTATAAACCGCAGTGGAAAAAGTATGTGTGGCTAGATATAAAAGAAAACAATACTATATACTGATTAGATAAAATTCAAAGGAAATAAGGTGTAGGAAACATAGATAATCTAATATATTGTCACCTTGGGGTAAGAAGGGAAAAGAAGAAATGGATGAAATGAACTAAGGGGCGTGACTGAAATAAGTTCTGGCAAATTGAAACAAGTAGAAAAAAACAACGATGGGAGTGGTGTGGGGGGGAAAATAGCTTGGAGTGACAGGAGAATTTGATTATGGCCACTTAAACGCATGTATGCATGACAAGGACAGATATATAAGATGTAGGTAGAATAACAACTTTCAAAATGAATCAGAATGTATTGGACAAAAAGTGAACAAAATGAAGAAGTACTGCAAAAGTTCAGAATTGAATCCCAAGTGGTCCCTGAACGCAAAAATAGGCAAGATAGTTCGAATACTTCAATGATTTTGAAGAGAAGCGTATTCCCTTTAAAGCAGACATAGCTGAAACAAAGAGAATATACCTCAAGTTAATTAAATTATGTTTGCCCTCAATTTGACCTATCTATTCGGGAGGGGCCGATGGAATTTTGGGTTCATCTTTGATTTCCCTTCAGATGGTTCAATTTATATTCCATTGGTGTTTCTTCGCCTTTCCTTTTTTCCAGAAATAGAATTTCTTCTTTTTTAATTCAAAAGAGTTCCACTGTTGAGTCAATACAAGGGGATGACCGACATACAGAATGGAAAGTTGATTAGACGATCTACAGCGAATCGAATGGTATACGAGTGTTACAGATTCCAGCTGTCGTGTTTCGATGGACAGACTCAATTTGGGCCCGTGGCGTGGGAGTCGACGACCCGGGGTGGCTATGCCAAGAAGATGAATGATGATGATTATCGAGGCGATTCACACCGCACACGAGTGTCAGGGTTGGTGGGGGAAAAGCTCTATCAATGACAGAATATTATACCGACTGTTCAGATGGTCTTTGGCTTAGATCGTGGGTTACAAAATGGATACCGTGTTTTCGGCAAACCCATGGACAAATTGGATAGAGTTTCTCCAATCCCATTCATTTTCAGGACCTAATGTCAAATTCATGCTATTACTTTGGTACAAGTTGGTTAGTGCACAATTTCCGCCAAGTGAAAAATGAATTGAAAATGATTTGAAATTTTTGAAATTATTTGATCACGGATGATAAGATATCTACATCACTTGAGTAGCTTTAGTAGTCATTGACGTCAATCAGCTTTCAGTATTAACGATTTGATAATATCTCATTACATGTGCAATTGTTTCGTTTAAATATATCATGCATTATTAAAAGAATGGAATGAAATTGCCTTGGCGTAATTATCTGTATCATTGATGTGAATAGTAAACAGACCCTCGGATGTGAATAATGTCATTTTGGGACACAGAAATTCTTGATGTTGACTTGTGCAATATAGGACGCTGGATATAACTGGGGGGGGGGGGGGGGTCACTGACTCCATTCAAATTTTTGGGGGTGACCCGGAAATATATACAAAGCTTCCTATTTGCCAGCTTACAATTTACACTCTATTTTTGACTTCGTTGAATTCTCTATTTCTCATTTTTCATTTGGTGTAAAAGAGATTAACATCCATTAACATTTTAAAGTGATATATTACCATACCATACCATTATAAGGGTTTAAGTCATCCTATCACTTTAGTCATAATCATTATAAACAATCATTTACTGATAAATACTATTACGTACACGAGTGAAATTGCAAAAAAAATCGCATTTTCAAAACTTGACATCTTTAATGTGTTCATTCAATCTGGACATTCCATTCGAACTAGAATAGGCGCTCTTAGTATCATTTATATGAACGGTTGGAATTTTCTCTAAAGCGAACCAGGACTTTTACGCAGACATTGTCCAAATATAATAACAAATTCCGAGAACGCAGCGGAATTAAGGGCGAGTTCTTCAATCACGTTTTTAAACGTGAACGTAAACAAGATATCACACACAGCTTCTGGGGACGTTCCCACCTACGTATGTAAATCTCACCGCACAGAAACACTAACTTAATTTGGCATTTACTTTCTCCCAACGAGATCGGCCGCGTCGCAATGTTCAAATACGGAGAGAAACGCAATACTTCTCTACTTCCGAAAACAAACAACAGAAATCTTGTTAACAGGTCATGACGTTATCTATCCAGTCGCTGGGTTGGATCGTCAGCATCCCGCACGGTGTGGGCGGCCAAACCAAATTGGCAAGACGGGTTCCTTCCTACTAAACAACCGAAGAAGTAATTATGACTGACAAACGTCGGTTAACAAATTCGGATCGGAATCTATACCTCAAAGCAGTAAGGAATAAATAGTTGAATGAAGTCAACGACGAACTGAGAATAGATTAAATAAACAATCTCAAGTTGTTCGTAGAATTAGAATGATATTTGAGTTATCATGATGATTTCAGATTCGTGAAAAATGATATTTCGACCAATTTAAAAGAATCAAACTACGTGACGAATCGGGAATTTGACGAAACAATTGTTTGAAAGAAACAGAAGAAGGGGGAAATGTAAAGAAGAATTTGTAGCTGGTAATGATGTTAGAAGCAGGTTTGGTAATGATTAGTAATGATACCAGTATGACGATTGTGACAAGTGGCCTTTAAGGAATCACCATGACAACGCATCTGGATCAGATTATTAGTGTTACTCGTCGGACAGTTAATGATGAATTGTATCAGTATCATCAATCTATTAATTCCACAATAACATTCGAAAGAAACTATCCAGAAAGGCGCTTGTAATTATTTACACGATTTCTTCACGTGACTCAGGTTAGAATGAGCGCCCGGCTACAGGTGGAGAATATATTTTAACAATGCCAGCATGATGCACCTATCAGGCTGCTTGACGTTCGCTCCATGGTGAGTCATGAATGACTTAGAATGACACGGCCTGCCCGGGGGTGGGGGGGGGTGAATGACGTAAAGTCTGTGAGCACCTAATATCGAACTGACATTCATCAGTAATGGGATAATATAATTTAGACAAGCAAATTATCGTATGCAGTCAGGACTAATCATATTTTCATGTCTGAATCTATTTCACAGACCTCAAATTATGATAACTTGATTGTGTTTATCTTATTACAATTCAATGTCTCAAAGACCCTCTGCATACATTGTTGAAAATAATGACGTCATAATGACGATATACTACGTAGATCCTCGACCAAAAAAATAAAGATTTTTAAAAGAAGTAGTAAAGCTTTTGACAAGGGGGAACAATTCAATGAGAGCTCTCTAACGTCATTTGATAGCTCTAGTCTCCAGTAATTCGGCCTTCGTGTTGAACATCGTAAAACTCAGTGATAAAGAAGTGAGAGTAATATTGTCATCAACTCCCCAACCACCGAGTGGCATCCTATATATCATAGGCATAATCACATGAGACAGTGGTATATCCTTCAATATTAGATTAGTCGGATGCCTGCTGGCTGTGACGCTAACGAGTAGCGATTGTAATCGTAGAATCAGAATATGGAAGTTTGTGGATCATGAATATGTGAACTCTTTTATATTATGTCCCTTTGTTCCTTTGTTTAACGAAGTCTTTATGCTCTCTTTCTGCTCTTTGTTGTAAGCAACTTATGGGATTGTATGTTGTATGTATGGAGTCCGCGGGCTTAATATAATAGGAGGATAATAAATACGTATCGTAAATTATGCCTGGGTATGATTTATTTCTATTCTTTCCTGTATACAAATGACTTTATATATAGACTATATAGTTTATGTATTTGTTTTATTGTTTTGTTTGGAGGTTGTTTTGTTGGTTTGTTTTTGGGTTGGCATATTTTTTGTTCTGTTTTTAATTTAGTTTTTGTTTGTTTGTGTTTTGTTTTATCTTACTTGTGTTTTTATGGGCTTTCTTGCTGCTTGTATTTTTTATACCTCATGTGGTCCCATTTAGGAGGTGGGGTGGGGGGGAGGGGTGACATCTTTTTTAAACCAAATTCTCATTATCTCCCTGATGTTTGGCATCGATTCTTTTGTTGTTGTTGTTGTTGTTGTTGCTTGCTTGCTCTGATCGTGTAGACCTATATTGACATTAGTATTTATCCTTATATGGTATGCTGGCTACGTCATTCGGTCAGCTGATTGAAGCTTCCTGGATCAGAACGTGTGTTGAAGGAAGGATACAAATAAGACATTATCATTAATCCTTGGAAAGGATATTTTGGTTACAAAATAACCTTAAAAAATGTATTGATAATAATTTGACTTTTTTTTCTTACTGTTATGTGGGGGGGAGGGGGTTAATGTTTGTACCGGATGCAAAGTACTCTGTGGTTTAAAACTAGCACCAATACTTTTGCTCTCCGTCTCCTCTATCCCCTTCTCAATTCCGTCTTTTCTTTTTTGTTTGTTCTTGTTTCTGTTTATGTTATTATTTGTTTTCATAGATTTTTCTTGTTCTTGCTCGTCTGGCTCTTCTTGAACAAAAGGAGGAGGGGAAGAAGAAAAACGTGAGTCCTTTTCCCTTTGTTAAGGATAGACAAGAAGCAATCGATAACAAGTCTACTAATAGAAATACCTACATCAATGTCACCCCTACTTAGAAGTCCGAAATCTTTAAGGAAGCATCTATAAATAGAACGCTTTGTGGATTTGTGCGCTTCACAAATGGATTATTACTGTTACTTTTATTAGTATCATTATCAAACCCTTAGAGACTTTTGATGACGTGCTATATGAATGTAATGAGTGATCGTTATGATTATTATTTGTATTTCCTTGCCTTAACACTCCCTCCATTTATATCATCACATCCATGACCACTATCAATATCACCATGACCACTATCAATATCACCATGACAACTATCAATATCACCATGACCACTATCAATATCACCATCACCACTATCAATATCACCATGACCACTATCAATATCACCATGACCACTATCAATATCACCATGACCACTATCAATATTACCATGACCACTATCAATATTACCATGACCACTATCAATATCACCAAGACCACTATCAATATCACCATGACCACTATCAATATTACCAAGACCACTATCAATATCACCATGACCACTATCAATATCACCATGACAACTATCAATATCACCATGACCACTTTCAATATCACCATGACCACTATCAATATCACCATGACACCTACCAATAACACCACTAGTACTATCACAATTACCACTATGCCATTACTACCACGATCTATATCACCACTGTCATCATCAATACCATAGCTATCATAACCAATATCACCACTACCATACCACGATACCATTGTATCACCACTATTACTATACCATAACTACCACCATCAATATCACCACTATTACTATACCATAACTACCACCATCAATATCACCACCACCACCATCATCAATAATATCATCACTGCAATGACTACTCCTACCTTCAACATCACCACCACTTATCTGTCGTCACCTAACCCACTGATGTCTATCTCATCAAAGCATCCAAATTCTATTCACGATTCTCACTCTTGTCGCCGTTCTCCTTTAGTAACCCTGAAATAACCTGTCTATAATCTCGTTTTACCTCACAGATAGAACGTCCATTTCGTCCCACGCCTTGATACATTCTTGAGGGACGTCTCGCTAGCATTCACATTCATGTGGACCAATCTAATCACGTGATTTGTGAAAAGTGCATTCAATTTTTATTGAGACCTCAAGTGATTTATTTGCATACAGTGTTATTGATCAGCCAGAATATACTATAATGATAATATACTTAAATAATGTCATACATTTTTAGTCAAAATATTTGTTCATGCTGACTCTAGTTTCATATAATTGAAGAGAATATACACCAGGCCTTGTTATAAAAAGGAAGTCGTACATAATTTATGTACATATATTTGTTAATTTGAGTGTAAAATTGGATGATACAATGTGTATGATTAATAATAAAAGACGTGTATTTCTTCAAAACAAATTGAACGTTCATCATCGTTAAGCAAAGTGATGGCCAGTATGATGGCTTTACGATTAAACATCAATGAAAATTATTCCACGTCCGGTCAACAATTACTACAGGACATCATGAGAAATGGCTTGAAGGATCAGCTGCACAAGTTGCTGATGGAAAACACAAGCCTCACTCAACACCAAGTAAGTTTACGAAATATTGGTCACGTTAATGGGGTTTTGTTAGTGGCTAGAAGTGAAATACAATGGTAAAAATAACCGTACCATTACGTTTGCACAGTGGGCTGATCCCCTGCTTGCCTCAAAAATCTTGATCTATTGATTTTCCCACTCTGTATCAGTCCATGTGTACTAGTGGGGCGCAGACTTGCACTTAACCTGGATACGTTTTACCTGGGTCTGTGCATGGATGCATTCTGCCTTCTACTCCATCCTTGGCCAGACACAGAGCTGGTCCCTACACGGTTTAATTACGGTACTATAGGGAACAGATAACAAACAAACCATTACGTTTGAGGGACGTAAGTAATGATAAAGATATAGACAGAGATGGGTGTGCAGTATGTATCCATTCAACCACACAAGTACATGCTAGGAGACATCATGCCGTGTTATTCAATATCCTTCTCACCTCCCTGGAGAGCATAAGTCAACAAGCCTGTTCGGCTGCATCATAATATTAGAAAAACGGATGAAATGTATCTCTACCTACAGGTGGGTTCTTTTTCACACCTATGTCGAGTAAAGGGGAAATGTGCAAAGCGTCTTTCCCATCGGTAGCTTCATTCAGATCTCGAACCTGGAATCTCACGATCTCGATGCCAGCCCACCTAACCACTTGGCCGCCAACGCAACTAATATCTGACTTGGAACAAAAAGTGTTCTGTGCTATTTCTCGTATCAACAAGTCCATCCCAACATGCGACTTATTAGTACTAGTCGCGAAATAGTATAAAGGGAGTCCCTACCAAAAGCCTTCCAAATATGATAATAATAATATGTTCTGTATGATCTTATTGCATTGTATTTCTATTCATTTGATTTATGTGAACCTAGCGTTAAATGTACCATCACTTTGCCACGTGATTGTTTTTCTCCGTCTGGAATCAGAGACTGACAGTGACGGGTAATCTTACAATTATAATTTGTTCCGGACAGCTATGTTATCCATGTCATCTGTGTATCTTCAATGTCAATGATAAGGATCTCTGATATATGATTTACTATCCCGAAGATAAGACCTGCATATCCTTAATTGAAATCTAGATGGGTTTCTTGGGGATATCTTTTGCTTGTTTTTTTTCTGATTGTTTTCTTTGGGGTTTTTTTTTGGGGGGGGGGGTTATGTTGGTTTTTTGGGGGGTTTTTCTGTGGGTTTTGGGTGGGTTTTTTCTTCTTTTTTTTCTTTTTTTTTCTTTTTTTCTGTTCTTGCGTTAGTTGTCCAATTTCATTTGACAGTTGGGACTAGGGGATATCATTTTATTTTATTTTATTTTATTTTTTTTGGGGGGGGGGCATTGTTTTTTTTCCATAGCACAATAGAAGGGAACTTGACAGTAATTGAGGAACATGTTAAGATTTTTTGCTGGCGTTACGGAAGTTGTACAACACAATACACTTTGAATCGATCACTGGGATACCCTTTAAGTTCGACTTTGTATACAAAATCACATCGGTGTCAATATTTGAGAGGCATTCGTCAATGGGCGAGTTAAACATCAAGTTGATTACTTGGCACAGATAACAGAGTAGATTTGTGTCGGATTTCAAATGTGTATCTCGTAATTGAATAAGCTGCACACATTTATTGTACCAATGCAAGACAAAATAAAACATATTCTTGTACAACTTAGTTACTCTGAAGCTATGGGCCATCCATGTTATTAGGAAACTTCTCTAAACACAAGTCAGTCTGGTCCTTAGAAATTTCCAGCTATTTTGGAACTCGGGCAAAATCCTTTAAACGCTCATGAAAAGGAAGTTGTTGAGAATATAAAAGAGAGCGAATTGCATCGTACTGTTTTAAGGGTTAATTTTATACTGTTATGATTTGACCAATTATGGCATTGATCCTCCCACACATCACTTTGGAGAGGGCGGAAGGCTGATCTGCGCATGTCCTTTGCTCCTCGTCTTCATGTAATTGTGCGCCCTTCCGGTTTTTGCTTCTTTATTCGGTGGAAATTGTAAATTGCTAATTGATGTTACTGCTACTGCTATTGTTAAAGTTTTCGTTGATTTTTTTTTTCATGTTGTGTGAATGTGTGTATGTGTGTGTGTGTGTGTGTGTGTGTGTGTGTGTGTGTGTGTGTGTGTGTGTGTGTGTCTGTGTGTTTGTTTGCTGCTATTGGGGTTCTTTTTTAGCTGGTGGATGTGGGCAGCACTCAATGCTAATGCACTGTTTACTTTTTAAAACGTGTATAGAATGTAACTAATGGCTGGAGACGAGACAATGAACCTTATTCAAAGTTAGGCTGGGTCTGCCGATGTTCAGTCTTTGGGAAAGACTCTTTGCCCATTTCCACCTCACTCGACTCAGTTGTGAATAAGAATCAAGCTACAGGCATAAATGGATATTGTCAGTATTGGGGGTTTTTTTTAGTTTTTTTCTCGGTTTTTTTTTTTGTTTGTTGTTGGTGGTTCTTTGTAGGGTTTTTTCTGTTGTTGCTGTTCAAAAGAGGAGAAATTAAGCTGTAACATGAATCATACCAAGGACTCCACAACATGCCAAAATCCGGACTTAGCATTCATTTCGACTGGTCTTTAAGACAAAATTAAATATTTGATTCACATTTTATGCATTTACTTTTTCATTCATTCATCTGACAGCTTCAGGTGCTCAAGAACGAGGTTCTAAAAAACGCAAACAAGCCCCAGGAGTTGGCGGCCTTCATCGAGAGGGCTAATTTATCGGTTATTATTCCGATCACTATCATCTACTCCATCATCTTTGTCACTGGCATCGTCGGGAACGTCTGTACTTGCCTGGTCATTATTAGAAACAAGTAAGTACAGCAGCCCTTGAACACGTCACTGCTTTATCGATTCCGGTGACATGTCAATCTTGTCTGGTGTGTTTTGGTGATTTTTGCTTTGTTTTTGTTTTGTTTTCGTTTTTTTAGTTTTTTTATTGTTTGTTTTGTTTTGTTTTGCTTGGGGGGGTGGGGGGGTGGGGGGGTGCTTTTTTTGGTTTGGGGGGGGGGGTTGTTTTGTTTTTTTTTTTTGTTTTGTTTTGTTTTTGTTGTTGTTTTGGGT
>JARFNW010118068.1:0-12595 GCA_031763155.1 Dirona albolineata
CCCCCCCCCCCCCCCCCCCCCCCCCCCCCCCCCCCCCCCCCCCCCCCCCCCCCCCCCCCCCCCCCCCCCCCATCATTGAGAGGTAGCCAAACCATTTCACTCTCTATTGAGCAATATGATATAAGGCCTGTGCTGTTCCTACCATGTCTTTTTATTAACCCCATTTCTTATCTTGTCTCTCCGCGCCACATTGCATCTTGCACGAGACCAGCCTTCTTACCAGAGCTTTTATCAGGAGGGTCGGAAGAAAGATTTCATTTATCATTTCTTGTTTGATGCATATGGAGATGTATTGCTCATATTTTTTCCTCTCTCCTAATTCAGCCGTGTTCCTGGAAAGAGTACGCATCCATCCACCCCTTCGTACCAAAGGAACAAGCACAGGGCTATACCCAACTGCTGTCTGAATTGGAAAAAGACCTTTGTGAATTGACCGGCTATGACCGCATTTCTTTCCAGCCAAACAGGTACGATTAAACTTTCCTTTGTATTTTGGTAACCCAAGTTTTACGAACCATACTGGCTGCTTAACTTCATGTTTCTTAAATTTGTGTCCATTATTTGACTTTAACATATTTTTTTTTAATGCATAAGAGTGAAATATGTTTCATTGTTACATCCTGTCCAGATAGCTTAGTAATACAAAAGATTCTTCTTCTGATTCGTCTGATAAATAGTAATAGTAGTAGTAATGAAAGTTATCAAATTATTTTTATTTGCATGTTACAACTTTCTAATGTTATCTTTATTTCAGTGGTGCCCAAGGTGAATACGCCGGCCTTCGAACCATCATGGCGTACCAACAATCAATTGGCCAGGAACAAAGAAAGGTAAGCAGATGAAGTAATCAAATAACAAAATAATGGATTTCGTTTGTTACATCATTTTTTACCGGTATTTCAATTTAAGAAGAAAAAAATGTTCATATTTTTATGTTCTAGGTGAAATTAGTTCATATTTACAAGAGGACATTGTCTCTCTCAGAAAATGAAAAATAGATAAAGCCATTGTTTAGGTACCTTCAACCCAAGCCTTTTTTTGGACTGCATGGGATATCAAAGATCACAAAATGATTTCTCTTTTCACAGGTTTGAAAAATAATAGAAATGTGTATTTATATCGTGTCTCCTTTGCTTATCCAAGTGAAATGTTTTCTATTGCCCAGGTGTGCCTGATCCCCGAATCAGCCCACGGCACCAACCCGGCCAGTGCCCAGATGGCTGGCATGTCCATTAAGGCTCTGGCCTCTATGAAGGATGGATCCATCGACATGAAACAGACAAAGGCATTGGTAAATAAATGCTTGTTCTTCTTGTTTTCACATCTCTCAAGGCAGAGACTACAATAAAGAGGTTTTAATTTGACCTAAAGTGCATTTTTGTACATGTTGTTGAAAACATTAATATGTTTTATGAATATTTATTTTTTTTCTCTCAAAAATATGCATAAGCTATATTATATTGTTTCAACTTTTAGGTACATGTTCTTTCATTTTGTTGAAAAACATTAGCATGTTTTTTAATATATTTTTTCTACTCAAAAATATCCATTTTGATATTATATATGTTTATAATTACTGTTTCTACTTTCAGGCTGAGAAACACAAAGATGATTTGGCCTGCCTGATAATCACATACCCGTCCACACATGGCGTGTTTGACAAAGACGTCAGGTAATTGGATGGGGACAGTTTTTCATTTTGTATTAAAAGAAAAACAAAAGCCCTATATCGAGGTCATTATCTAGGTCATTATATTAAACTCTTTCCAAATCCTTTTTTTTTTTCAATTCTTTTTTTATCCTCCATTTGATGTATGCATTTTTCTCTCTTCTGTAATATTTGCAATAGAAACGATTTTTATGCGAAGGAGTACTGGTACTTAGGGCTTACAAGGTTCTTTAGATAATTTTGTTACATTCCTAAGTGGTTTATTATCAAAACGTTATTGTTGGGGAGGAAATTTTTGGAATAAAAAAATGTCAATGTTTGTTTGGGTCTTTTTGGGGGTGAGAGATCTTCTAGAATGGTTTTTAACCCTAACCCTAACCTTTTGTCCCATTTGTTTATTAGAGAAATCTGTGAGATCGTCCACCATCACGGAGGTCAGGTGTACCTGGATGGAGCCAACATGAATGCACAGGTAGGCGTGGGCCATTTCCTCGTGTGGAAGGGTTGCCTTATTGTTGTTATGGTTTGTTTACCTTTTTTTCTTTTTTTTTTTTAATCCAAGGAATTCTGAATTCTCGTACTTTTGTTAGTGTTAATTGTATAGTAATTGCACCACATTCCTGTAACAATTTTTCATTTTATAAATATTATTTTTATTTCTCTATTTATTATTATATTTTTTTTATTTTCTGAAACAGTCATCCAATATACAGTCATTGTTACTGTGACATTTTACCGTCAACTGACACCAACCTCATAAAATCTCTATTGATTTGTATTTTATCAATCAGTTTTTATTACTTTTTTTTTAAAACCTCTCTCAGGCTGGACTTTGCAGACCAGGTGATTACGGTTCGGATGTCTCTCATCTCAACCTTCACAAAACGTTCTGTATTCCCCATGGAGGAGGAGGGCCGGGAATGGGGCCCATTGGAGTGTGAGTCTGGCTCTTACAATAACAAATAATCCGATTCGGGCTAACAAATTGGTTAATTTTATCTGTCGTTTCCATGGGAACTAGATCATTTATTTATTTATTTATTTCCATACCATTTAAAACTGATAATCTATTTGAATGTTATTTCCCTGCCAATTGTTCCACATTAAAACTAAATTCTCTATTAAGAGTATTTTTGGACTCTCTGCTTAACCTTTTGACAGGATATTAAATAACATTTTATCTGACAAGGGTACACATTTGGATTTTGGAGCTTTCTTTGACAACAAATAATGTTAACAATTTACTGTAAAGTAAAATGTTAAATTGCTGCCATATTCTATAAATATTTTGTTTAAAATCCACAGCAAACAGCATCTGGCCCCCTTCCTTCCCATCCACAACATCGTCGACATTGACGGAACAGATCCCAGCAAGTCATTTGGAAGCGTTGCCGCAGCGCCATTTGGTTCCACCTCCATCCTTCCCATTTCCTGGGCGTACATTAAAATGATGGGAGCAAAGGGCCTGAAAAGGGCTTCACAGCTTGCCATTCTCAATGCCAACTACATGAGCCGAAAACTTGATGGTCACTATAAAACCTTGTACCTCAATGATAATGGTAAATATAACATTTTAGTATTCTTGGTTTGAGTTCTACTTTTGTGATTGATTATGTTAGAAAGAAATTGTACCGGTACTATTTATTATTATCATCTTCTACACATATCATTATGTCATATACATATCACTCCTCTACATGTTCTCGTATGTTGTAATTTTGTATCGTTTATTCTTATTTTAATGACACATTGTATCATTTACTTTTTGATGACTTCTTTTTTATTCACGTCTGTACAAAGAATGTCCCCACGGGGATTTAATAAAGTAATACATATCTTATCTTATCTTATCTTAAAATAGATGTGAAATATATTTGATGTACCGTTTCTTTTTCAATGCCTGAAAGCATCCGTGCTATTATTTTCTAATCTTACTTTTCCAAATGTTTTTATTATCAAAGGCTTGTGTGCCCACGAGTTCATCATTGACTGCCGAGGATTTAAGAAAAGTGCCAATGTGGACGCAACAGATATCGCAAAAAGATTGCAAGATTATGGTAAGATTGTTGTCTTTCACAACTTTTGTAAGTAAAGTAAAAAAATTGCTCTTCTCAAAATGTGGAACACCTACCTGTACAATTATTGAATGCATTCATAGCATTTTCTTTGGCACAATATGCTTCTTTTTTTTAAGCTGCAATTAATTTTGTTCTCTTTTCAATTTCAAAATATAATAATGTAGAATATAAAGGATCGAAGGATATATAAGTCCAACAACACATGTTCATAAACATTGGTAGAGATGAAAGATCCTTTTTACAATATTGTTTATCATACACCTCAAACTTGTTTTTCATTTTGTGACCAAGTTTTTGATACTGATTGAATGAAGTATATCCATTGTCTTCCAGGCTTCCATGCCCCTACCCTCTCCTGGCCCGTTAGCGGCACTCTGATGCTGGAACCAACGGAATCCGAAGACAAACAAGAAATGGATAATTACTGTGATGCTTTAATTAGTAAGTTGATCATTATGTACTCAAGGCAGCCTTACTAAGCATTGGCTGTATTATCTATTGAGAGGGACTTGACTCATTCCTTTTCTGGCATCACTCATTCCTTTTCTGGCATCACTCATTCCTTTTCTGGCATCACTCATTCCTTTCCTGGCATCACTCATTCCTTTCCTGGCATCACTCATTCCTTTTCTGGCATCACTCATTCCTTTTTTTATGATAGTCAAAAGAGATGACACAAAATTTGCAAAGAAAATCCTACTTTTGTTTAAAGACTGGTCAGATACAAAACCAACATTAGTCAGTTATTTACACATCCAGCCCAAGTCATTATAGAACATGTCAAAGTAGAATTTAGTATTTGAATTATTCCAGACACCATTTTGTTCGAATGTCAATCTCAGGACACTTGGATTATATCATTTACAATGTTATTCAAAAACATGTTTATTGTTAGCAGTTGCTACTACTAGCTTTAAGGAGTGCACATAAAAACGCTTAATCTGAAATGTTTGGGATAGATGAAATTGTTTCAAAGTAACGCGATTTGAGATAAACTTTATTTGCACATGACTGACTAACTGGCTTAAAAAATTCTCGTTTTCTCAAACTCGTTTTCTGGACAAAGCAGTTTCCAAATGCATAAAGTATTTTTTTAATCAAAATTGGATGACCTAATAGACTGTATCAAAATGCCACGCTTTGTAAGGAAACTCATGAAAATGAAATTTTGTTTGATTTCAGGGATAAGGAATGAAATCCGCATGATTGAGGAAGGAAAATGGGATAACAAGATAAACCCAATCAAAGTAAGGAAATGTTTTTACTGAAGTTTGTATATGTATTTGTTTTGTTTGTTTTTGATGTGTGTGTGAGTGTGTGTGTGAGAGTGTGTGTGTGAGTGTGTGTGTGAGAGAGAGTGTGTGTGAGAGTGTGCTTTTCAGTGATAATGATTTGAGGATCTGAAGAATGCATGGATATACCTTTTTGTCTTGAAATTTGAAGAATTGAAACTCATTAAAATATTTTACATTTTTATACCAGTAGTGAATGACTGAGCATTTCAACTGATGTTATTGAGTGATTACAAAAAACATTTGCAACATATTATAATAAAAATCTTGATCCATAGATTTTACAGCTCTGTATCAGGCCATGTGTACTTGTGGGGCATAGACTTGCACCTGGATACGTTTTAGCTGGGTCTGCGCATCAACACCTCTGCCTTGTACACTGTCCTCGGCCAGACACAGAGCTGGTCCCTACACTGTGTAATCACTGTTTTAAAGGGAACAGATAAAAAATATTTTAAAAAAGAATTAACAGAAATTATTCAATTCAATTTATTTAGATGGTTTAGAATTGCAAGAACATCTCTTTGTTTGGAGCGCCACAAGGCTCCGTACTTGGACCTGTACTGTTCACCGTGTATACATTTTCTTTAGCATCATTAGGTAATATAGACTCTCTGGTCACCGTTTTCAAGTGCATTTAAGACGATTTTCAAATTATTCCCTATTTTCCAGATGGCACCTCATTGCCAGGCCGACGTAATATCCAGCGAATGGGATAGACCCTATTCTCCTGAGGTGGCCGTGTTCCCAGCTGTGAGTTGACTGTTGTTATGGTTGTTGATTTTTGTGCTGCTGATTGAAAGATTTAAAGTGTGATATTCTCTTATAGGTTTGATATTTTAACTGTTTATTCTTTTATCAGCTAAAGTGGCAGATCTAGGATGGCAGTTGATATAAAATGGATCAAAATTTGCATAAGATGACTCCTACTATTCCCTAATTCTGGGAAGAAGCCAAACATTTTATAATATTATTTAGTTATATTTTGACATTAAGAGTTGTGTAATGAATGATTGGTGAAATTTGTGCTACAAATAAAATAAAAAGATAAAAAAATCGGAAGAGAAAACGAGTTATAGATGAATCATTGAGAGATAATCATTTTTATTTCAGCCATTTGTTCAACCTGGCATGAAATTTTGGCCAACCGTTTCCCGCATCGACGATATCTACGGAGATCAAAATCTGATGTGCTCCTGCCCACCCATGAGTGAATACACGTCTTCTGACGAGGGAGAGAACCACGGCGTTGCGTCCAATTAACTAGCACTTGAGATGAGATGCAAAGGAGAAAAAAATCTACAAGACAAACTATACTTTACGCATTGGAACTGATGTAATAATGAAATGCATATTTCAAGTTTGAGTTTTGATCTGAGCAATTGATTATTCACATGCAGCCAGAGAATTTTCACTATGACATCGAATCATGCCAAGGTTTTGGATTGTACCCGGGTCTGTACATCTCTTACCATCAGATAACATTAAACCTGCTCTCTATCCAAACCTGTGTTGCTGGTGTCATGAATGTTTTGTTCCTTCTGATTTCATTATTTCATTTTGAAATACTTACACACATGTCATGAAAACAGCAGAGTTGATAACAGGGTATCCTAGTTTTGATCTCATTCATCGATTTTGACCACATATATTTTATTTTGATGATGGTTCTCATTGATTTTGATTACAATATATATGACCTTTATATCGGTCACTGTTTTCATTGAAGCTTCTGGGTTTGGTTGTTTGCTGTTTTTGTTTTTTTCATCAATATTATTGTCATATGATGATATGATAATTTTGTTTTGTTTCTAACACTTATCAATTATTAAGTGAATGTATCCTATTCATGTTATGTATGTACAAGATGAATTAATTGCAATATCTACCTGGTTCCAATGAGGATTCTATTCTCATATAAGGCATTATTTTTTCCCATTTTGTATATTGCATTTGTGGGTTATGCTTTTGATTTGGATAACATGTTGCATGCACCCAGCCACCATGAATGCTATACTTCATTTGTTATTAGAGTTGATTATCAACTTCTTTTCAAATTTATTGTCACAGTTTTATTGTCTACAGCTCAACAAGAATCGGACATGTTATGAACTTTTTAATTTAACTTTTTATTATTATTTTTTGTTTTTCAATATTAAATGCGTAATAAATCAATATTCTATCTTTATTTTTTTAGATTACAAATTTATTGCACCCACAATCTACATACAACTTTCTACAATTTTATTTTTTTATGCATTCATGTGCCATGCTTATATATATATATTCATTAAGATTGAATAAAATATCCTATATGATCATTGAAAACCACTTACTTACCAGATTTAAATATTGAATACATAAAATATATTTTGCAATCCGGATGTGCCTTTTACATGCATTTTACATGTATTTGTATTGATATATTACATGTAGTTTAATTGCGACTTGGTGTCTACCTCTTAAGTCATAAGAATTGAAGTGTTTTTGCAAAATAGATTTTAAATAATAATAATAATAGTAATAATAATGCACAATTATATAGTGCAGCAGTCTCCACCCGGAAGCCTCAGACTGATGAACTCTTATGAATTTCACTTTAGTGAACTAAATTTGTAGTGCTTGTGTGAGCTTGTGTTTAATGATAAGAAATAAAGAAGGTTCCCCAATAAGTTACTGGGTGGAATCCGACCTGGTTGTCGGCTTTGGATTCGTATTGATTGATGTCGTTGATGAGCCCATAGTCATGTTTTGATTGTTTACACCAAATTGTAAATAAATAAATGTCTTTGCCCTAATCTCTTAAAGGCGTGATTTATTATTTTAAAGATGTTTTGGGCCACTAGCAAGCTCTTATGTGAATCAGGTTCTTGGGTGAAGGTTACTGGATAGTTACATTTGCTTTTTATGGTGGTTTGTTTTCGAGGGAGGAGTTAACACTGTGGCAGCATTATAGATTGCGTTGGCCTTACCTTCAGCAATATTTAATAATGTATTTGACGTGATGTCCTTCAAAATTTGGACTCTTGCCTGTCCTAACTTTCTGCTCGTTACAATTTTCCGCTGTTCTCTGTGTTTCGGTGGTTGAAGCATCCATTGACATATCTGGATCTATTTTTAAATGACCCAACTTGACCTGTGGATGCCTTGCGCACTATTCAGAGATGGGGATAGGTTCAACACTGCTTACGTTATAATAAATTACAAGTCAACACATTTTACAATATTCGTTCCTCTCTTTCTTCATGTTTGAATACTATGTATATCAGGTAGACGTACCTGTTTACCTGTTTACTAATTGTTTCCTTATTCCTTTGAATGTTTCGTTGTATTCCATTCTCCCTCTTGGTATTGGAGTTGAATGTTAAAATTGCATTTATGTATTTTCTTTTATTGCCATTTTATTCTCCTCTTCTTTTCTGTTCTGAATTTATGCATTTATTTGAATTGCTGGACACAGCATCTTAAAATAAATTGGTACTTACTGGATGCAGATGTAATAATACTATTACATTGCATTCATTCAGATCTTCACCACATTATGAGCAGGTTCTCCGAGTGTTACAAGTCATGAATGATGAAACATATAGATGGTTCATTCTTATGTGATATACAATTGTAATTATTTGTCCATGTATCTAATGTTGATGTTTTTCAGGGGTTTTTTTTTTGGGGGGGGGGGGGGGGGGGGGTCCTTTTTTTGATGAGGTGGGTGAGTTGCAGGGTTTTCTTGGGTTTTTTGGAGGGAAGAGTTCAGTGTTTCAGTTTTGTTTTTTTAATGAAGCCTTTCTGAAGCTGTCATGAGTATTCCCTAGTACCATTATTTATGCATTGCTTCCGGTGATGATACAGTCCTGGGGCCATCCATCTGTCATACAGACACCATGTTATTCATTTATTATCTGTCATGAAATATATATTTGTAATGTTTTCAATTTCTGTCGCAAGGAATAAAAATCCAAAACATATTAATATTTCACTTGAATTGTTCATTTTATATGTTATATTTTGCATCGTCCTGTTGTCAAATTTGGTGTTCAGCCCAAATTATTGTGTAATGCTATTTTTTTTTTTTTTAAAGGTCTTTCTTGGGAATCACCACAGAATAAGAATTTAGAAGAAGCGACAATCTGTGATGTAAGTGATACGCATCACATTGTAACACCAAAAATATAAAGAGTTAAAATGACGGCGAACCCAAAGCACGGACAGCTCCGCAGACCATGCCAAGAGAGACAGGTAGACAGGTTTGGATAGCAATCTCACAGAGCTGGTAGAGAATTGATTACATAAAACAAATCAATGTATGACATACTTTTAACTTTATTATTAATGTTATCAAGTCAGTGAAAGGATCTTTATGGAATCTGGTTGAGATAATCTCTGCAAGTCTTGGTTTTGTTTTACTCAAATCCCTTTTACTTTTACTGCAAAGCAGTGTAGGGGTCAACAAAGTGGTCGACGAAGCAACAGCGTTCAAACTCAAGACACATGCACCCCAGCCGTCATGCATGGCTGGATGCAGAGATAGAAAGAATTGATCAGAAAATTAAGGCAAGCAGGGTCTCGGCCCACTGTGACGTTTCTAAGCATGAATATGTATTGTTAGGAATGATAGGGGGGGGGGGGTGACCTCAGTTTGATTTTATGGATGAGTTAAACCACAAAATGAATCAAATTGGTTGGAAATTTGAAAATATTACAGATTCACACACATACACACACACACACACACACACACACACACACACACACACACACACACACACACACACACACATAGACACACCAAAACATGGTCACCCTTTTTAATGAAACCAAGACAACGTTGACATGAATTCATGGTTTCTCACATAAACATAATATCATCTGGAAAATGATATCCATACAGTTTATTTTTTGCCTTTGGAATTTAAAAAAAAGTCATCAGGGTTGGTTTTGAGTTGATGCACGATCCCCTACAGTGGCCATTGAAATGGACAATGGTCAGCGGTGGCAATCATCGTACACTAATCACTAATCACAATACAGGGGGGGGGGGGTGGTGTTATCATTGTTGTTGTTGACGACGACGATAATGATGATGTCATGAGGATGATGGAATTCAGGCGACGCTGACGGTGTTGATAATGATGATGATGATGATGATGATGATGATGATGATGATGATGATGACGATGACGATGATGACGATCACGATGATGATGATGATGATGATGATGATGATGATGATAATGACGATGATGATGATGATGATGACGATCACGATGATGATGATGATGATGATGATGACGATAATGACGATGATGATGATGACGATGACGATGATGGTGATGATGATAATAATATATGGCATTTATATAGCGCTTATCCACGATCATCACCATGCTCTAAGCGCTTTACAGTAGCACATTTACCCCGGGTAAGCAACGAAACACTCAACACGTAATACGCTGCCTGTTAGGCGCGAATACAATGTTTGATGATGACGACGACGATGACGACGATAATGGAGGTGATAATAGTATGATCTTTGTGATGAATAGTCAGACACATTCTCTGTCATGATGGTGGACGAGTACAAACAAATTACCGTTAGGGCGTAGAGAGGAAGCAACCCAGATACAACACCGACGCCTGCAGGGCTCTTGAATCGACACCCCGCTCAGGAAGATTGTAGAATCGGCGCCATCAACATCTCGACTTAAATCAAGGAAGCCATTCTGCACTTCAAAAAAGGACTTCTTCGACCTTGATGAATTTTTGAGGAAAATATGGAGTGAGGGTTGACCAAGGGGAGGAGAACTCGTCGACGATCCCACTGTTCTGCCACTCCCTGACTTTAAAACGCTGAACAGGAGGCAATGGACGTCATGTAATAGGATAAGATCCAGGCATGGCAGAACAGCTGCCAGCCTGCACAGATGGGGGTACCATCCTTTGCCGACCTGGGGCCGTATAGACAGACCATACGTTAACTGTTAGAACACTTTGGCACAACCTCATTGAAATGAATTATACTCACAACATTGCATTATTCATGTAATTTTTTAAAGTATAAAATTTGTGCCAAAGTGTGCTAAGAGTTAACGTATGGTCTGTGAATACCAGCGCTGGTCCTTACACACTGCTCTGTGCAGTGGTGTGAAACTTAGTCGATAAGAAAGAGAAAAATTTTTAAAATTATAATTTATAAACAAAAGTATCAATTTTGTTGTACATAATACATTAAATATTTTGGACGGGCAAGGGGAGCTTTGTATAATTTTTTCATCCTCAATTATGTTGCTTGTTCGAGAAATGTAGTGAGAAGATGTTGACCTAGCCCTGTGTCCAGTATGCAATTTATTGTAATGTGCCAACTAAAACCCCAAGCAAAAAAAAACCCAACATATCTTCTACCCAGTTGCTGTTCACCACCGACCACCCGAACTACTATGTGTCAGGAAATTAGGACAAGCAGATGATCATCCCACTGTGTTTTTATGTAGAATACAACTCAAGTGTCCACATCGTAGTTCATAGTTACAGAATTTTGAATTAATTATACTTGTTATTTTTCACCCCTGGCCAAGGTTTACTATATATTCAAATCCTGTTCACCCTTTTCCACCCTCAGACCTGTTTCAGCGTACGCCCTGTTCTTCCGAGACACGCAGGCCACCATTAAGAACCACAACCCTAGCGCCAGCTTTGGAGAAGTCTCCAAGATCGTGGCCTCTATGTGGGATCAGCTGGATCCTGAGCACAAAGACGTGAGTACTGAACTTGGTGTGAAGTGAAGACTGATCTCTGGTTGGTCCAGATTGAATTGAATGAAGATGGCAGACATTGATTGCTGAACTCATTTTGTTGGAAAGTTTAGAAACACTCATTTTTTAAATGATGTCAGGACAATTGTTATAAGTGCAAGTATCTGTCCAGTGGTGCTTAAAGTTAAGACATTGCACTAACACCGCCAATATCAGTGTTTTAAAACTTTATTTATACCCTATTAAAAGACAAATTGCCCAAGATAAAAGCAATTTGTATCTATTTTTGTATTTTTTACATTTTTTAAAGGCAAATTGTATCTATTTTTGTATTTTTTACATTTTTTAAAGGCAATTTGTATCTTTTTTTATTTTATTTTTTACATTTTTTAAAGGCAATTTGTATCTATTTTTGTATTTTTTTACATTTTTTTTGGTATCCATTTTCTCAGGTTTACAAGAAGAAGACTGAAATGGCTAAAAAGTTGTATCTCAAACAGTTGGCTGCTTACAGGGCGAGTCAAGTGTCACAGGTAAGCACTGATTGAAGCTGGGATATCCTGCTTGATGTCACTTTTCCCACAGTTGTCATGATTTGTTTTGTTAAATATATGAATGTTTTGTTTCAGGGCTTGTGTCAAAAGTCTAGTCCTGTAGAAAGGGAATTACAGTAATTTTAACCCTGGTAGTGGTGTTAAGTCCATATGTGTACACACTCACACACTATTTTACTTTCTCTCTCTCTCTCTCTCTCTCTCTCTCTCTCTCTCTCTCTCTCTCTCTCTCTCTCTCTCTCTCTCTCTC
>JARFNW010118179.1:0-12595 GCA_031763155.1 Dirona albolineata
TCATGTTGCATTTACCAATAACGTGAACAGAAATAGACCTATTAAAATAACGTATTTTTGAGATTCGTGTGGGATTACGTTTTATCTTTTTATGGAAACAGATGGATTGGTTTGCCGCACGATTATAGGCAATAATAAATATTAGCAACATATTCAGTGCTAGATTTTAAAAAAAAGGTATTGATGAAAACGGGGATCGAACCCACGCCTGCTAGGCACCAAACGCCTTGCTGGCAATAACCGTAGACCCACTTGCTGGAATTTGAGATATAACGCCATACCGCATAACTTCCATGACCACCTTCGATAGTTTTTCTGTTGTTGTCTTTTGTCTCTTTCTGCCACTGCTATGTGTTATCTGTTCCCTATAGTACCTTGATTAATAAGTGTAGGAACCAGCTCTGGGTCTGGCCGAGCCCAGGGCATAAGACAGAAGGCACAGACCCAGGTAAAAAGTACCCATATTAAGTGCAAGTCTGTGTCCCACTAGTTCACATGACCTGATTCAGAGCTGGAAAATCTATGGATTAATATTTTTAAGGCAAACATGGTTGAAAATGTAACATTATTAGTCACTAATACCTCTCTTTCGTGTCTGTCCTAACCCATGTCAAACATAAAGGATTCCATGTGATGTAACGGTGTGCACTGTAACTCTTTTATTTCTGTGGTTAATGCATTTGTTTTTGGAATCAGCCCTAGCGAGATTTCATCAAACAATTCATAATCAGGGAAATGTAATTCATACCAGAAAAACTTCAAAAGATGAGATCAGATTATTGGATGATGTTTATTTGTTGATTTCAGGGTCGTTAGTAAAAACATTAACAAATGACAGGACAGAGCTGTGGATTAGATCAGGAGTGATTGGACATTAGATCGATACCCACTCATATGTTTGTGGGTCTGTTTGAGTGTGTGTTTTATGTGTGTATGTGTGTATAACAACAACAATAACGATACTAATAAAAATAACAACAACAACAGAGAGAGAGACAGAGAGAGAGAGAGAGAGAGAGAGAGAGATAGTGTGTGTGTGTGTGTGTGTGTGTGTGTGAGAGAGAGAGAGAGAGAGAGAGAGAGAGAGAGAGAGAGAGAGAGAGAGAAAGAGAGAGAGAGAGAAAAAGAGAGGAGAATATATATTAGGTTGGTAAGGAAGAGGAACATGAAGGAATAAGGAGGATAACAATCATAAGAAGTCAATCATGATGATGATGATGATGATGATGGTGATGATGATGACAGACAGAGAGAGGTATCAATAAGATCCAAGGAAGGATATCAATATCCATATTAAATAGTAGATGCCAGGGAAGTATCTAAATAGTCTCCATATCATTCTTGGTAGAAATCACTCACACAGTATGGCTTCTAGATTTCCTCCTCAGGTTTCCATAAATTAAATCTATTTATCTCACGCTCCGACCTCTTGAGTGGAATGTCGGGGTTGAATAATGATTAGTATTATTTAATTCACTTATATTCATAGAACCCACTTCTAAAAATGCTCTTAAGCGCTTTATTATAATTCAAACACATATTTATAGAATAAACAATTATATACATAGATTCAAAAACAGAGTAGGGAAGACATCAATCTAAAAAATGTATAGACCTAGCATGATTAAACACATAAAACATTTCAGAATTGGCAATATAGAAATATAAACCATAGCTATTTCGCTGTCTCAAAATACAATTTATCAATCCAACCTGTAAAACCAAACAAGACATAAATTATAGAGAGATATCGTCAACAGAGATGTAGAATTTTGTTTAGTTAATTAGTGACTCTAAAAATAAAGTAAAAAAATAAAAAAAATAAAAAAGAGAAGAAAAAAAAGACTCTAAACGCTCTTGTAAAAATTCAGGTTTTCTGAATCCGTGAATCGCAATCCAATGAAACAACAAACAACAACAACAACAACAACAGCGACAACAACAACAACAACGATAACAGAAGGGGCAGTGACTACCATTGCATTCATATTAAGGACGTCCATGATTCTGGCCCATTACAGGCTTGTTTGTTCGTTTGTTTGTTTGTTTGTTTGTTTTCGTTTTTTGCCAAATTTGTCATTCATTTGTCATTATTCTGTTACTCGCTGCTATTGAGACTTTTGACCATCATTCAATCGGGAGAGGGTCCCAGGGGTCTAATGTCGAAGGGTTACAAAGACGTCGGATTGAATTCTCCCTGCGGGCGACGCGGGCCTGGTCCCCAACAGTGACACTGTCTAGACTTGACTAATACTCGCTGGTTTGAGGGATAGATAGTGTAGTGTGGGGTACAGTGGACCACTGATAACACGACAACCCGGGAGGATACTCTGGCGTGTTTAATTTGTGCGAAATTCAATTTACCAGAGTGAGAACAACGTACTTAAGGTGGCGAGGTTGATTGTTTTGTTGTTTTGTTTTATTTTGTTTTTGGTTTTTGGTTTTGGGGGTTTGTTGTTTTGTTGGGTTTTGTTTTTTTTTTGGGGGGGGGGGTGAAAACATGTTCAGTTGAAATTATATAATGCTGAATCAATGTATGGGTGGATGGAAGTTCGGCGGCTGGATAGATTGATTGATATATACTTGTATGGATGCACAATCAGAAGGACGGGTGGATGGATGGATGGACCGATGGATGTACGGATGGATACGTGGAGATTACACAGATACAATTCATCCCCATAATGCATGGATGGATGGATGGATGGATGGATGGACTGATGTATGATGGACGGATGGATGGACGGGTGGATGGATGAATGATTGGATGGATGGACGTGATGGATGGATGGATGGATGGAGGGATGGATGGATGGATGATTGGATGGATGGACGGATGGACGGATGGATGGATGGATGGATGGATGGACGGATGGATGGATGGATGGATGGATGGATGGATGGATGGACGGACGGATGGATGGATGGATGGATGGACAAATGGATGGAGGGATGGATGGATGGATGGACGGGTGGATGGATGGATGATTGGATGGATGGACGGATGGATGGACGGATGGATGGATGGATGGGTGGATGGGTGGATGGATGGATGGATGGATGGATGGACGGATGGATGGATGGATGGATGGATAGACGAATGGATGGATGGATGGATGGATGGATTGATGAATACACGGATGTATGTATGGATGGATGGATGGACGTATGGATGGATGGATGGATGGATGGATGGACGGTTAGATGGACGTGATGGATCTACACATGGAGTGTACCCAGAGAGATTTCATCCCGATAGTGGAGGGGTTGACGAATGGATGGATTGATGGACGGATGGATGGATGGTTGGATGGATGGATGGATGGACAAATGGATCTAGGGATGGACGTATGGATGGATGGATGGTTGGAGGGATGGATGGATGGATGGACAAATGGATCTAGGGATGGACGTGTGGATGGATGGACGGGTGGATGGACGTGTTAGATCTACACATGGAGTGTACCCAGAGAGATTTCATCCCGATAATGGAGGGGTTGACAAGTATTTAGTCCACAGCTTGATCCCGGTCTAATCCTCTGGGGAAATGGAAATTAGAGTGTGGAACGGTGAGGATTTGGGAGGGGGGGAGGAGGAGGGGTGGTGAGGAGAGCGAGGGGGGGAGAGAGGCTAGGGGGTGGAGGGGAGGGGTAGGTGGGTGGGGGTGGGGGCTAGGAGGTCGAGGGAGATGAAGAGTGGCTAGGAGGTGGAGGAGAGGGGTAGGTGGGTGGGTGGGCGGGTGGGGGCTAGGAGGTCGAGTGAGATAAAGAGTGTCTAGGAGGTGGAGGGGAGGGGTAGGTGGATGGGGTGGGGGCTAGGAGATCGAGGCAGATAAAGAGTGGCTAGGAGGTGGAGGGGTGGAGGGAAGGGGGTATGCATGGTGTGGGTGGGTGGGGGCTAGGAGGTCGAGTGAGATAAAGAGTGGCTAGGAGGTAGAGAGTTGGAGGGGAAGAGGTATACAGGATGTGGGTGGGTGGTGGCTAGGAGGTCGAGTGGATAGGGGGGGGGGGGCGGGACAGGGCGATGGGGCTAGAAGATGAAGGCAGAAGTAGTTTGGTGTGGGTGGTGGCCTCGATGTCCTGAGATTACAGGTTTGAATTCCGGTTTTGAAGACACCGATGTTGGGTCCTTTGGGAAAGGCTCTTGTTTTCCACCTTTTCCCCATTCTCTATTCAGTGTGAATAATATTATATACCCAGCTACAGGCAGAGAAATTTATTATTTTCAATATGTTACCATGACGAACCTGACAGAATGCTTCCCATGGGAGTTGAGAAGGATATTGAATAACACGGCCGGATGGGGGATAATAAACGAGGTTTGTGAGAATCGCGTTTTGTTTTTTTGTTTTTTGGGGGTTTTTTTTACGGAGAAACGGACTATAACTCCATCTTTATCTTTTTTTTTTAATCTGTAAGGATGGATTTGTGATGGGTAAAAGGAGGATGGGTTAGGAAAATGACTGGGGACATGAGTTTGGGGTTTTTTTCTGTTTGTTTTGGGGGTCTTGTGTGTGTGTGTGTGTGTGTGTGTGTGTGTGTGTGTGTGTGTGTGTGTGGAAAGGGGGTTGGGTGGTTCTGGGGTTTTTATGGAAAGGGGGAGGGGGACGGGATTTGTTGTCTTTTGCTTTGTTTTTTGTTTGTTTTTTTTTGGACTGACAAAACTCGTCATGCATTAGGGTCAAATTGCTGCCCCTTGATATACGAGAATATATTATTTTACATATTTTCTTCAGGTAGGGAAACAAAAATATATTCAAAGGGTGCCAAGTCATGCCAATAATATGCTAGATGAAAAAAAGTAAAGTCCTTTAGAGTCATGAGGCCCATAGAGTCGGTGCTTATCCCGGTTTGCGTGGCGTTAATCGGACTGAGTGACAATGCGTCACCCTTCTATCGCAGATTACTTCCCCAGCTGTAAGCTGGTACCCATTTTTACACCTGGGTCGAGTGAGGCAATTGGAGTAAAGTTTCTTGCCTAAGAAAAACAACGAAGTGCCGGTGGTAGGATTCGAACCCACGACCTTTGCCATGAGAGTCCGTTGTAGTATTCCAATAGTTATTCTTAATTTCAATGACAAGGATACTAACTACGCAATGTTTCTTACCTCTATCGTGAAGAGCCAACAGGACGTCATTTCCCAGCATGCACCGGTACAAGTAGCCAGGGATGGGCTTCCCCGCCCACTCCACGCTCTCGTCAAAGGCCTGTCGGTTCGGAGCGTGGGGGTCGGACTCTGCCAGGATGTATCGGTATCCGTCCTTGTTGAAAGGATGTTCCATAGGGTAGCCGTGGGACGGAAGCCTTAGAGACTGGGAACCCTCACTGTACGAGGAAGACAGAGGTTAAAAATCTAAGATACAGTAAGTCTCCACCGAAATGCATGCTCCACAGGTGACAATAAAATCTTGCGTTCGTTGTGGCGAAGCATAATGACTGCTACATTTATAAATTTAAAAAAAATAAAAAATTATGGTTTTGTGTTCATAAGAATGGCGAACCATGGCATCCAACCTCTGCAGAGAGACGGAACTTTGATCATCGATCATTCATACTTTTTTTTTTTCTTTTTTTTTTGGCTTGTTTTTATTTATTTTTTACATATACACTAATTGACTCTATAAATGCAACAAGGCTCACAACAAGATTTTTAAAAAGATATATAAAGCAATTAAATCGAATCAGGCTAAAATCAAACAAAACTTTAAACAGTGCCAAGAATACGGAAGTTAATAATAACACAGTGCTTACCTCTTTTTTTGCTTCACTCCGGACGATTGCTGGGTGTCCACTAAAGCCTTTCTCTTGCTTGTTCTCTTTCCTTAGAATGAAAGGATTTTGTTTGAAATGGAGAAGGAGAATGAGGAGGAGGAGGAGGAGGAGGAGGAGGAGGAGGAGGAGGAGAAGGAGGAGAAGGAAAAGGAAGAAGAGGAGGAGGAAGAAGAGTAGGAGGAGTAGGAGGAGGAAGAGGAGGAGGAGGAGAAGGAGGATGAAGAGGAAAGGGAAGAAAAGGAGGAAGAAGAGGAAAGAAATAAAGAAAAAAAAAGAAACAATCCCACAACAACACCAAATGAGTAAAGGAAGGAGGCATATTGTTTTACATGAATTGACAAAATGAATGCAACAGATTGAAGATGGATTCATAAAAAATGAGTTGCATTTTGAGGAGGTAATTAGCGTTATAAAATTTGTTTACATGGAAAAAAATTAGCATTATGAAAAAATATACAATTTGGCAGTGTGTAATTTTGTGGAGGCAACTGTAATGCACAGTGGGCTGATCCCCTGCTTGCCTTAAAAATCTTGATCCATAGATTTTCCAGCTCTGTATCAGGTCATGTGTACTATATAGTGAGGCACAGACTTGCACTTAACCTGGATACATTTTACCTGGGACTGCTGCACATCAATGCCTTCTACCTTGTACACTGTCCTCGGCCAGACACAGAGCTGGTCCCTACACTTTTTAATCACCATTCTAAAGGGAACAGATAACAAACAAAGTACTGTAACATCATATGACTAAAGAGACAACTAAAATGAATACCAATGTCTTCTCACCTGGACCCGAATCAAGTGGGGCAGAGTTGGAGGTTTTCAGTCCTGGATTCGGCATGACGGCCACCCGAGCTGCATCCGTCACTGGCCCAACTTTTGACAAATCCTGGATTAGAAAAAAACGGATTAGGAGAAGTCATGACTTTATAAAGTCCTAAAACCTTTTATTGTGTTTGTTAGCTGACGAAGGGGAAACCTGAAACGTTTTTTATCCTGTTCCTTGTTTTACCTTTGAAGCTATACCATTTTCCTTTCTTTATTTTTTTTGTATACACCTTCTATTAAAACCTTAACATAACTGAAACCATAGGAATAAAACAGAGTGAGGGAAAGGTTGAGCGCCAACAGTGACAGTCTTGTATGCAAATTATGTGACACACAGAAGAAAATGGGCCATTTTTTTATAATAAAGATGTGTCTTATCTTATCTTATCATAAACCAAAGCCAAGCACACTAGGGTACGTCTATAATATTTCATCTCATTCAACATTCAACTTCAAATCATTATTTTATCATTCAGGCATGAAGATAATATTTCATTGTGTGTCTAAATGCCATTTTTTTATGAACACGGCCATCTGAGAATCACAAAGTAAAGAAAATGAAACCTTTCTTTCTTATAGTGCAAAATAAAGCAGATATATAATACGTGTTAATAATAAATTTGTTAAAATATGCATTCATATTGGGCAGGCTTGTAGTGAAGATCCAGACAAACAGGCCACAAGGGCCTGATAAGGGGCCTTGAGGTGGCAACCCCACCACTTATCTATGGTATTGTGGGGAAATCGCCTGCATACCCAAAATTAAAAAAAAAATTCAAAGAACCACTATAAGTGAGCCCGCCATTCGGATTGACCACACGATATCGACCCACACACGTTCACAGATTATTTGGATGCAAAGAGGAAGACTATGGATATATATATATATGGCGAAAATTTGTCCGCACTTAACCATACTCCGAAAGGTAGAAAGGAAATTGATAAAGAAAGAAAAATAATCAAAATATCATATAAAGCCTGAGGTGTCGTCTTTTGCGAATGATTTAAGTGAAAAAAAAAGTTGGGAGTTATTTTTCTCTTTTTTTTTTCTCCTTTTAATGAAAAATTATGGTATTAAGATGACAGGAAAAGTCATCATGAAAAAGTAAAGGGGAGTAAATCTTATCTCTTACCGGATTGACCAGCCCAAAATATGAATCTCCAGCCGTCTCTTCAGAGTAGGAGAATATGTCTGTTTCCTTTGTCTGAAGGAGTAGAGGAAATTTAAAAGGTACATACTCTTTTAATCTGTTTCAAAAAACATAGCAATGTCAAAATTTACCATATAATGTGTATAGTTGAATAAAAATAATAGTAAATTTGTCTTTTGGGGTCTACTCCGAGAATCCACCGGCATAACCCAGGCATCAGCCGCAGTGCAGCGCTGCAAAATGGGATCAAAGTCTTGAGAGAAAAAAATCCAGCGATTCCACCGGGATTCAAACCCGCCACCTCTCAAACCAAAGGTGAATGATTTAACCACTGCGTCACCAGCTCACCAAATTCATTCCTCTGAATGTGGCAACGCAACCCAAAACAAATTTGCCCAATTGGACAATCAAGCTCTATTTCCATTATAACCTTCACTTAACGCAGTGGGCTCATCACCTGCTTGTCATTAATTCCTGATGCAGAGTCTTTCTAGCCATGACTTAGGTGATGAGTGGTGTTTGTCCTCATTGACATTTGGATTTACTTCCAACTGTCATTTGCGCCCTTCAGAGCTTGACATATGGCCGGCCCCTACACTGCTTTTTGCGATATAACAGGGACTCAATAAACAATCAAACCCTCTCTTAACGGACATGAGGCAAGATGGCCGAGTGGTTAGGTCACAGTGACCTCTCATGGCAAATATAATACAAGCATATCCATAAAAATAAAAAAATACAAGTAATGATGAACAGCCGAGAGAAAACAACCAAATTATGAGCACCATGATTCATGTAGATCCATTTAGATAATATCTCTGTAGGTACACTGACCACTGACGTACCCCTGCTATCTTCTCTATTTCTGTTGTTTACAGAGTCCCCTTTATACCTCAGAAAGCAATGTAGGGGCCAGCCATACGTCAAGCTATGAAGGGTGTACATGACAAAGGGAAGTTAATCCAAATGACAACGAGGACTAACACCACTCATCACCTTACACATGGCTAGAAAGACTCTGCATCAGAAATTAAGGACAAGCAGGTGATGAGCCCACTGCATACGCTTAGATAAGGTCAAATTAAAAATAATAATTCCATACAAAAGCTTACTTCTAGTCAGAGGAAAAAAACCATTCAATTAATTTATAATAATAGTAACTCCTTCATTTGAAGTTAGTTTCATTCGTTCATCACTTAAGATACATATACCGAAAAAAATTTCAAAAATTTTCAGAACATCGACACTTCTTCAATGAGGGGTGGCGGATTAGTCCAGAGGTAGTGGGCTGTTTACAGCGAGGCGGAGTTGCCATGGCAGGCATGGGTTCGATTCCCCCGGTCGACAGAAATCTTTTTTCTGTTTTCTGTTCTTGTCTCTCACTGGCACTGTTACACTTATCCCACTATCATTCTGACTTCAATGAGTTAATAATGTAGTGCAGTCCAATTACAGACCCGGGCTGAATATATTTGGAAGTGGAATGACTTATACTTATGTGCCCTTCCATTCATACCACTGAAATCATTTTTATTTCTTCCCATCTATGCTACTACTATGCAGTTTTGGGCCCAGCCCTGTGTCCACCTCTGAATGGTACGTTTAAAATCACAACAACAAAAAATGTTTAAAAAATTATACATTATGGAAAAACAGATGGATGGAGAAATATAGCTTGCAGCATGCAGGACAATGCATTCTAAGGAGAAATAACTTTATACATCTTTAATAAAAAATATAAATGTTTCATGAAAATTATGATGAATAGCACGGCAATCCTAAAAAAGATGGATAACATAATTACCTCACACGCCCAGATGCTAGCACCCCTGATTTCAACCTCCAACCTCTCTCCCGTCTGAAACAGGTAGTCTGTGAAATATATTTTTACCTGTTTTACATTGAGGTCACATCGCACCTGTACTACTAAGCAGCTTTGGGTCTAGCCCGGTGTCCAGCCCTGAATGGTACATAAGGCATCTGCACACAAAACCCAGATCCTTTTTTATAATCTGACAGATCCAAATTTACATGCATAAGCCCAACATTCATGCACAGCTGAACACAAGGCTACAAACTCTCTATGTTTAAAAAAAATAATTAAGACAAATAAATAAGTAGGCCTACCCCGCTAAAACTATAATAATGGTTGTCATCAGCAACACTTTTTTTTCTTCCACTAAATATCATCCGCAAATGGCTTTTTTTCTATGCCGCCCTTTTCAGATACAAAAGTTGTGGAGATTTTTGAAACAAGGGCAGTGAATGTAATATATGGAGGAATACAAAAAAAAGATTATTCACAATTAAATTAAGAAGAACCTTAACGTGAAGTAGCACACAAGCGTAAATTTAATGAAATGCATTTCTATAGCGCCCAATCCCATCTAAATTTCACGCCATCTACCACAGATTAATTTCCCAGCTGCGAGCTGGTAGATCTACCCATGCATAACAAATTGAAAGCTGAAAGTGGGACTCAAATCGGACTGCACAGCAAGTCATAGTTTAACCCGTCACTCCTCCAGGAAAAAAGGAGGGAAAAATGCTTTGGATGGGCCATAGAAAAAACAGCTTCCATGTATCCCTAGATATCTCTGTCTCTCTCCCTCTCTCGCCATACTTTTTTCTTGCTTAGAATGAAAATATTTGCATTATAATAACTACTAAAAGAAGAAAAATATTATACAAATGACCTTTCTTGAGCTTGTTCATGAGATCATCAGAATACCGAAGGGCTCCAAAGAAAACCAAGGCTTGAGGTATTCTAAAAATAAAGCAAATTGTAATTAAGTAACTCCTGACATGATCTGTTGGTAATGCAAAAAACACACAGTGTAGAGGGAGTATGGAAAGACACCAATTCAGAAACAGGGAAATCCTGGGTCTAGATAAACCCTCCCCTTTATAACACACAAGAAGGATTTAACCATCATGCATGACTGAAAACAAGAGCCAGGAAATGTTCTAACGGAGAGCTATAAACGTTCCTTTATTGACACCCGCAACGAAACTGATTGAAGGATAGTGAATATAGGTTATTTTAGGTTTTTGGTAGCAGCATCGTATGGTTGCTCACAACTCCACTTCCTTCTCGTCCAGCCACTGCAGATATTCCTCCGCAGCCTTGTGGACTATTTTGTAGCGGGGCAGTGCAGGATCGTGTGGTCAATATCTTGGTGTGGAGCACCGCATGCTGAACAGGCTGATAATGTTTTTGGTATTACTCTTCTACTATATCAATCCACAATGTTCATAACGTTATATGATAATGCATCCTGCCTCCATGGTTGTTTCCATGTTTGATTCTATACTTGCATGCAGTTGTAAAATTAAAAACAAAAAAAAAACAAAGCAAATTTCCATTACTTTAAAAGGACGAATAAAATTGTAACTTATCTTATCTTATCAAAAAACTTGCACCCACAAACACACACACACCTGTAATCGGCAAACATAGTGATGGAATCAATGTCTTCAAACTGCCCCAAACCTTGACCCTCACAACAACCCCAGACGTCCCCAACCAAGATCTGGACACGTTTGTAGATGCCCACTTTGGGTTGCAAGGGTGGGATGGTTGGCGGTGAAGCAGCAGCAAATAATATAGGGAGAAAAAAATGTCAGAGAAATCTATTTTTATATTTATATATAATCTGGTGTCGGCTAGCTGAGTGAGGATGCGAATATAACAACATAATGACATTTTGGAGAAGAAAAATGCAGCTCTAGCTCTGATAAAATTGAATATAGTTATGATCAATAGTCATGAATGCATTCAAATCTATCAGTAATAGTCTTTAGGTGAGATCATTTTCTAAATTCCTTTCTTGTTTTGTTTTTTCATTGAATACTACACAGTCATATATATTTACTACACTGAGGGTTCTGAGGGTAGACCGGAATAACACAGGCATCAGCCACAGTGCAGCACCGCAAAGTGGGATCAAGGTCATGAGAATTAAATCCAGTACTTCAACTACGATTCGAACCTGCCACCTCTCGAACCAAAGGCAAGAGACTAAACCCCTGCGCCACCAGCTCCCCCAAGTGGGTACCACTGTGCAAACAATAATAATAAATTATCGACCTTGCGTTTGTCTGTGTCCAATAATTGTATTTGTGCCTAACAGGCAACGTGTGGCGAATTAAGTGTTCCGTTGCTTCCCCGGGGCAAATGAGCTACTGTAAAGCACTTAGAGCATGGTGACGACCTTTGATAAGCGCTATATAAATGCCATTTATTATTTATTAATACAGTAATCACTAATATGCGTTACCTCTCCTCCCCGCAAAGACTGCCACATCCATGAAACTTTCAAAGTTGGCCAGGACAATCCTCAACAAGCTCTGAGCATTTTTATTTGCAGCCTTGATAACATTGGCAAAAGTGCCTCCAAACACCTGTTAACAATGAATTGTGTCAAAAAAATTATCCCAATAAATAGTATGTGTACGACAAAAGTATGAGGTTGGAGGGGTCACAAAAAGTATTAGTATTATAATAATATTTTCTTTTTTTTTTACAAATACATAAACATAATAAAATGTTTGATATACAATATTCTCATATTCGAAGCCCTTCATCATCACTCTTTTTATTGTTCAACACATCCTTGACACCCGTTCTGGTCAAATTAAAAAAAATAAATTGTGTACTCCATCTTGTATGGATTTACTTTAAGATTCTAATTATCATAAATACTCTGCTTCATTATCACATCATGTTGGGGGCATCAACTAGAACCAATGAGGTAGGCCTATCAGGGGTGTAAATGGCAAACGGAAAAAAAATCTGAAAACTTTGAGCAAGTCCAAAAATAGACTTACAAAATTCTTAC
>JARFNW010118290.1:0-12594 GCA_031763155.1 Dirona albolineata
GAGAGAGAGAGAGAGAGAGAGAGAGAGAGAGGGAGAATGGGGGGGGGGGGGGGGAGAACGCCATTGTGGTTTGAAGGAGCGGTCCTTATTGAATTAGACAGAATGGCGGTTGTTTTGGGTCATAGCCTTATACGTATAGAGATAAAGAGATAACCACGTATGCACAGGCCTGGATAGCTGTACTCCATGTCAGATGAAACAAGTGTGGGGCATTGTTTATATCATAGGAATAGAATGGACCATTTCGTTTAGTTTCTAGATATACCTATATATCCATCTAATTTCCGAGAAAGTCATTTTAAATTGTCAAGAATTCAGTGCGATTTAGTACACACCTCCGCCAAGTTGTTTTCGTCCGTCCAGAACAGGGAATTAAACAATGGTAATGATTGGGAATTGTAAATTTTAAAAAAAATCTTCCTGGAACCTAAAACATCTAAGTCTGCTGCATAGTCCCAATAGGTACGGTATGTTGCAATTCTTTAAATTGTTGTTACCGAGTTACATAATATATCAAGCAATGGAGATATTTGTATTTCCAGAAGACACAATGATCTTCTAGATTAGAGATTAACATAGAGACTGTGATTATGAGTGTGCTAATGAAGATTATGCTTTTTTATACCTGTTGTTATACGATTTGTGGCAGAAAATGTTTGTCCAACCAGATTTGTGTAAGATGTTGTGGGTGAAGTGGATAGTAATACGGTCCACAACTGATAAGAAAGGGAACAAGGACCAGCATTTTCACATGTATATCTAGCCTTATCAAGTGTGAAAATGCAACATTAAATCATCGAGGATTGGGTAAACATCCAAATTCAATCGAGCCATATAATCACCTTATCAGTTGTCCACTGTATCTATTGTCTACCACTACCACTTTTTGATGTTCGAATTTGGTGCTGAAAATATGATGACATAAAATTGTGTTTGCTTTTATGATCCTGTGTTTGTGTTACATGTTTCTTTCTTATCATAACATGCTAACTTTGACAAAGCCATTAAAGATGTAAAAGAACGGACTCGAACTCGGAGACTTTTCAGCAGGCCGTGTCCTAAACTCCATGGAAAGCATACAGTAGAGCATTCTAACATAGTGGAAATATCTTTCTCAGACTGTAGCTGGGCACTCATTCACACCTGAAACAAGTGGGGGAACAATGTGTGAAGTGTATTTCCCAAGGACACAGCTTCGGTAGTGAGTGCTGTCATGATTCAAACCCGGGGTCACACAATCTTGAGCCCGGCAGCCCGAAGCGACATGAAATCACCTGCCTCCTCAGGAAATTTTTTAACTGAGGGAAAATGACCTAGTTAAAGGCTATACAGCTTTTCAGGCCATAGAGTCCTTTGTACGTGTCAGCGAACATTGACGGTTGATAAGTTGATTCCACTGGGGAAGACATCATCTATCCCATAGTGGCGGATGGACAATTCCTAAAGCAATCACAGGCTTGATCTCAAATAGCAACTTTCAAACGGTTATTTTTTAGAAAAGTATATTTTTCCCTTCAGTTTCTTCTTTCATTGCTAATCCATTAAGATCAAAACCCTAGAAAAGAATCACCAAAACCATTTTGGCATCTTAGTTTAACTGAAAAAAAATAACAAAAGGAGATAAATGTAAAACGTATTGAATTTTAATTAATGGCTATTATTACAAAAGTGGACAATAAATAAATTTATACATTTTTCCCACCACACTTTTTGCCATGGACCCGAAGCAGGGCGGGGTGGCAGGGTTGGAAACCAGGCCCGCCTCTGATCATACAAGATATGAAATAGCAAAACAACTTACGTTAATCATTAAATTTTTATCAGTCCTGATATTCAGGTGAGTGCGTTTTACAGAAAAAAATTTTAATCAAAATTTCCTCGTTAGCCTCGTTCCCAAGAGGCCCATACAGCCAGTATAATACTTTACCATTCTGGACAGGATGCAGGTCTATCGCAGATTACTTCTCAAGCTGTAAGCTGGTACCAATTTTTTCACCTGGGTCGAGTGAGGCAATTGGAGTAAAGTTTCTTGCCCAAGAAAAAAGCAATAAGGTGACTGTGATAGGATCCACCATGAGAGGCCGCTGCCCAAACAGAATTTTCTTTTTCAATCAAATTTCCCTCATTAGCACATCCCATAAATTGAGCAGGGAGTGATTGGACCAGACGGTGTGCTGGAAAAACAAATGTGTCCAAACCTCCTCCACATGACCCGTAATTCTACAAAATCTGTCTGATCCAGCAAAATAACAAATGAGACATGAAATTTTCATGCTTTCTGAAATCAAAAGTTTGTGTTGACGTAGTGACTTTGGACTAAATCAGTCAAGGTCAACGATGACAACAATATCAGCCGGATCCTTATTTACTTCTATAATAATCAGATACATTAGTTCTCTTATTGTGAAATGAATCTCAATGATGTCAACACATCAGGATTACACAGCAATGGGCAGCATGATCAATGGACAGGTGAATACAATAACATTATGTGTTATCCACGGAATGTTGTTTGCAAGTCCTGAACTCCACGGCACAGAAGATTCAGTATGTACATTTTCCCTCGTGTCTGAAGAACTTGCATTCACATGTTTCCCTTCATTTCCCATCGGTGCTTGTGTTCAAACCTGGGCAGGAATAAAAATGTTAAAAATGAAAACATAACATGATTAAATATGTAAATCTACTATCTCAGATTCAGGCAATCAAAACATAAACAGGGCAAAAAATAGCCATCATGTATAAACTTTTCTTTTTTAATTTTCATCTTAACTATTGTGAACCACTTTGTGGTGTTTGGATTAGCTCAACATTCAACTCAAATGGCACAAAAGGTAGTGGATGCAAATTCAGATCCTTCTTCCAAAATTTCAATCTGCTTTCAGACACCACCAAACCACCATGAAAGCAGCTTGAAGCCTTGAACTTATATGAAGCAATTCATTGTTTATGTTGCATTTGTATCAAGAAGTTTTAGGATCCCATTTAAAACAAATCTTTATCAATAGTGAATTGGCTTCAAATGACGTTAATGTGAGTTGGTCAGCCTGTGGGTGTTGATATTGCTACTACCTTTTGATTATCTGAGCTTTACTTTCACCATAATAACTCTTAGAAAAAAACAAACATTTTTTATTTACAGCAGAAAGAAAAAATATCTTGTTTTTCTCAGATTTTTCATGTTTTAACACCCTCTTTGACACTTAGCGTTAGATGACATATCCGTCTCCAATAGTACTAGTAGGACAGTCTTGAAAATCGTTAGACCTAGAATTCAAACCAGGTCACAAATTAGACATGCACCTTTCTTTTTCATTATGTTATTGTTTGTGGGTATACAAGCTACCTTTAAAGTAATGGAATGGATAATTCTGACTTACCCCCAAGCAAGCTTTCTTTTCTTTTTGCTCTTTGCTGTCTCCTTTGCTTTCTGTTAAAATATTAAAATATTGGATGAATAGATTGTCATAACGAATAGAATCAATAAATGAAGCACTCAGTAAATCATGTTTAAAAACATCTCTCACTGACTGATCAGACACCATTGAAAAAAAGTCTGGCACTATCAAAACAATTGCCCCCCACCTAAAAAACAAAACCAATAAAAAATCTTAAATATTGTGTCATACAGCGATGGCGCAGGTGCTAAACACTGTGCCACTTTCATAGATTTGCGTTGTGTATACATTAGTAATATGCATAGTCTGTGCTTGTGGCTCAGACATCAGGACAGCAGACCGAATGCTAACTTTGAGATACAAAATATATAAAATCCAATAATAATTGAATAAAGAGCAAAATCACAGTAAACAGAAACATAAAATAAGAGATTAACATTTTGAGGAATGCAGTACCACTAACCTCTTTCTCCTCTATGAATTTCTTACTCTCAATGGCACCCACAATCCTCTCTGCTGCCTGTGAACATGAAATATAAATATACTTGAAATAAGGACCAAAATAAATCAATACAAGTTAATTTTGTGATATAAAAAAAATAAAATATAATCAATAGTCAGTGAATATAAATAAGAATAATGAAATCAACAAATAATGTCTTGTAGAAAGCAATACAGGTGAATAGTATGTAAACTATTCCTTAAATTATCATTTATTGACTAACAAAGCATACAACTGGGCATCATAGGCGGTTGAATCATTCCTGTAAGGTGACAAAAATCTCAAACACGTCCTTGAGAGAATATTGCTCTGCTATATTTCATTTAAAATATAAACTAAAACACCAACCCAAGGCATTGTAAGTTCACATGTGGCAGAAATTTGGCATCCCATCTTTACATACACCTCCAGCATGATTACACTGATGAGAATATCTAATGACGAGAATGGAAACGGTAACGATCAATTTGCCCAAAGTTTAGCATTCATATTGGGTGTTTTGACTATACTGACATTAAGTAAGAGGATAAGTCTCCATAGACTCATCCCACCTGACAACACATAAACAGGTGTAAACAATATCAAAGTTGGTTGCATACTTGTCTGTCTGCCATGTGATCACTCAAGGCCTCTGCAGTGGTCACGTCTCCAATGCGAATGGCACAGTTAATTTTTTTCTCTAGGGCTGTGGGAGGGGGAGGCCTGGAATGGTCAGTTGTTGCCAGGTGGTCATTCAAGTCCATAAAACTGTGCAGTTTTTCGACTGGTCCAGCAACAGCTGAGTTTGATTGATCAGAAAGACTGAAAATATAAGTTTTAAAAAAAGAAACATTACACAGAGGACACCTATAGTTTAAATTATTTCTTTGTCAATATTGTTAATCATATCTCCAAACAAAATTTCAATACATCTGGTCCTTTTTTAATTGCAACCAAACAAAGTTATTCAAACTTACTCTACGCTTTGATCAAGTTTTCTCTTTTTCTTTCTGTCCCCTTTATGAAACCTTTCCACCGGAGGACCAAATTTCACATCATGCTGGCGAAGAATGTCTTTGTCTTCATCATTTGTAAACTCTTGGTTCACTGAAAGTTAAAAATAAGTAAGATGAGCGACAAGAGAAAAAAAAACAACAAAGAATAATAATGTTTTTATTTTTTGCAAGCAAGCAGCATAGGCAGACATAAATTCAAATAGATTCCTTATCCAAAACCTTAATTTCAAATGAAAAGATCAAAGTCCCAACAGTTGATTGGCCTGTTGGACTCAAATACTTTTATTGATGCCATAAGTTGCATGTGGCATTGATGTATTCTCATCTCTCCCTAGAACTGTGAAACTTTTCAAATTACAAAATAAATAGGTGTGTTGTACCATCTTGTAAAAAAAAAAAAAAGAGTACACCTGTTACCTGTATTGAGCAACTCCAATTGTAAATGTTTTATTCTCTTTTCCGTTGATCTCTTCGTCACTTCATTGGTTCTCTTTTCCAAAGCTTTAAATTTCTGGTAGAAATATGAGGGATGAATATAAACAGCAAGGTGTATGGTTGAATGATGAAAATAATAAAGTATGGTACATTCTTAGTCTGTTTATCATCTGGACCAGACAACATTGTATTGTAGCCCCATATTTTCACCCATCAGCTAAAGAAGCTGGAAATTTTACCAAAGAGGAAAAAAGTACATATATATACAATTCACTGAAGGCATCAAACACAAGAGCATATTATTGAATATTACAATGCAACTGATAAGAACCCTTGTCAACATCTTTTAAAAGCTTAAATTTTAATGCACTTTTATTCACTATTTTAAAAATATTTATTTCAGCGGCTGAAGAGTTCACACATATAATGCTCTATATTTGTGAAAGGAATATAAAATATATCTATGTGTTGAAAACGATATGTTCTGATTTTTAAGTAGTCTGTAACTGTAAGTAACTGACATAAAAACATAATATACAAATCAAAAGGTTTCAATGAAGAATATAATTTGCTTGATAATAATTATAATAATAATAATAAATGGCAATTATATAGATCATCACCATGCTCTAAGCGCTTTACAGTACAGTAGCACATTTACCCCAGGTAAGCAACGGAAAACACTCAACACGCCACATGCTGCCTGTCAGGCGCTAATATAAGTTTTTGGACGAGGACAAACGCTGTTTACAACCGAGGGGACCTCCGAATTTAACGTCTGTCTCCGGTAGGACAAGGTAAGCATGGCAAAGTGTCTTACCTTAGGACACACGCGCCGGTGAGCCAATACATTTCATTATGTATTTATTTTTTGTTGCTGGTGGGTTTAGAACCCAGGCGGTCACCTGTCTTCACTGGCCACGATAGACACTTGCCAACACCAACAGTCGAGTCGTGCTCACTGCTCGGCCACCAACGCCCAAAAAGATTATGAAAAATATTAGGAACTACAAATCTAAAGCTTACCTCCCACAAATGTGATGATACATTTCTAGGCTTTGCTGAGTCTCCAGATGACTCAGGACTAACATTGGCACTGTAATATGAAATGGGGAAATAATTGTACAGGTAAAAGCAAGACAAAGAAAGTAAAGTGATTGCTCTTTAATAATAATAATAGATCAATCCATTTAAGAAGTACATTTATCTCACATCCTTTAAATAATCATAAATCTGTGAGTCAAAGTTTGACCCATAAACTCAAATATAAAAGGGCTTTTCAAAAAAGACCTAACTATGTTTGCATTGATTTATATAATTTATATCATTTTTTATACATATAATACATATAATATATATATCTTCTTCTTCTTCTTCTTTGTTTAACGTCGTCTTTTTCCCTCAACTGAGGGGTTACGACGGTGTCCAATTCTTGATGGCCGCTCTCCACTCTCTTTTGTTCGACGGATCAGCCGCTCCAATGACTGCTGACGACGCGATGTCCTGCTTCACGTTGTCAAACCAACGTTTTTTCGGTCTACTGTGGGGTCGACAACCTGGCGCTTCATGTGATAATATCTTCTTCGGCATTCTATCCTCTTGCATCCGGTGAATTAGCAGCATTTTATATATATATATATATATATTATATAGGGATTATGAATGTCTCATGATCACACCAAAACGAGACGCAAGACAGCATTCCTAGAGACAGAGAGATCCTGTGGTGCTGACTGTATATAGGTCTAAATATAAAATGAAAGTCACTCAGGTTTTTGCCGCAATGTGCAGTGATTGGTTTTCAAGACGTAGCTTGAGACAGTCTACAGGTACAGACGGAGACAGGGAAGAAGAAACAGATGATGGCAACCAAAACTTGGAGAACAAGAATGGAGATGGACCTGATACTGATCGAAGAGCAGGAGACGACAGTGACAGAGTCTAGCTTCATCACCCTCCCCCGCCCCCCACTGTTGGACTGTTGATAACAGTAACTGTTGACCAGTTGTCAACTGTCAACAGTTGCAAGACTAGACCTTTCATCTAGCCTACACTACTACTACTATAATCTGTTATTATAATTATATAATAATAGTTTATAGACGTCTCTGCACTACTACTATATCTACTACTGACTGAACTGACTACTGACTCAGCAGACTCAGACTCAGCCACAGCTCAACAAGTTAAGTTAAGTCACTTTCTTCTCAAATCTCATGCTAGCAATGAGCAAGCATCGCAGCCATTCCTTGCATCATCTTCTTGTTTGCTTTTTACCTCATTTCTTCAGATTATTGTGTTAGACATGGGTTGGCAGGCAGGAAGGCCCTCAGACTTCCAGTTTTCATTCACAACAGTTTGTTTTCGTTCGAATTTCTGGTCCGGAAGTTCGACTTTTTTATCTTTTTACGGTCGCCTCCATTTATATCGGAATCGCTTTTATTAATTAAGTCCTGTCACTACCTGGCCCTGATTTCACGGAGTGAAATAAATTATGTACCCTGTACTTTCGGCACGGAGAGCGGCCGCACGGCATTTTTGTTTTTATGACATGCGGAAGATCGGCGTAAAATGCTGCTAATTTAGGGCTTTTAGTAAGCCTCCTCCCACCTCCCCCTTTTTATATTCCCAATTGTCTTTCCTGTTATTTTTTGGGTAGATACAAGTCAACTCCTTACACATGAAGGTGCACGAGATAGCATCACTGGGTGCTTGGGTGAATTAATTTAGTATCCCATCACAAAGAACATGATCTAAACTTCGTGTTCCATGAAGTATGATTGGTACAATGCAAGCTAAGTTGCCGCAAGAAAGGGCTGGTTCACCATAGCCACTGAGAAGTGTTCTTCTACTTCTACTTCTTCTCTTTACTTGCGGACCAGACATAGCTCAGTGGTATTGAGTCAGTCTGCTTTTGTCGACAAGGCAATGTTGTTGTGGAAGGCATGGTTTCGATTCCCTCTTTCGATAATCTTGTTTATTGTCTCTCATAGACATTATAACATTTCCATACTAATATTCTTGTTTTTTGAAAGGATTCCCTCACACAATATGTGACTACTAACATTCTGGCAAAAGACTTCGCTGCCGGTATCCTTGTTTCCATTCACACCTGAGTTAAGTGAGGTCAATTTGTGTAAAGATTTTTTCCAAAGTATTCAACATCAGGTCCAGCATTGCCAGGATTCAAACCCGGGATTTCACGATCTCAAGACCTGCAGTCTAACCACTCAGCAATGTCGGCAACCAAAGTTTCCATTTGATATTTATTTGGCATCTGCGTTCAAAGTTATTATTAATTAAAAGTCTTTGTCGATAAAAGTGGAAACCCCGAAATATCCTTATTTTGTCCTCTTCATCGTTCTTATTTTCATTATAATACGATTAGACGTCTACTTGACACAAAAATTATTTGCTCTAAGCAGAGATCTTACAATAATATTATATTAGAATATCTGCTATAAGTAAGTTGTGCCTTTTTAAATAGTAAAATATAATTCCGAGAATTCCGAGTACTCGAGTTCTATTTTGAAACCTCTCAGTTTCTGGAGTATAGAAAATAGAAAAGTACTTGTTGACTATTTCGCCTTGTCTGCTGTTGTATCTGAGTCACTGTTTTGGAAAGTTACATTTTATTTAGACTTTGGGTTCAGAACTGAGACATCCCGCTTATTTGTAAGTCTGATGTATTGATAGATGCACTATATCATTTTAATCAGGGGAAAATCTATATGTTTACAGGTGGACAAATTCCAGTTCTACTCACTTGATTCAACAAATGATCATCCCTCCCTCTCCCACTCCCGATCCCAAGGCTGAACAAACCAAACCAAACTGGTATTTTTTCCCACTTGTTAGATAAGGGATTTTAAAGGCTCAATAAAATCAAGGTGAAGCCTAAATTTCTAGACTCTATTTCATCTTGGTGCTGTGAGAATATATATGTGTCCCTGACAATTTTAAACAGTGACATTGTTGTCTTCATCATCATGTCCCCGTGTCATTGTGTACGAACAAGGAAGCGCTTCTCTAGTTAGTAGTAGCTACCCTAGATCTTTACATCAGAATCAAAGTGCCAAATCATAAAAAGTGGGGAACTTGCCCTTAACTATGACAATGTCAGTATTCAAGAAAGTGAAAGGGAGTCTTCTTTTCCTTGATAACTGTTAAGCCTTTATATTTCGGTGTCTGGCGCCAACACTGGTGTAAGTGTCTTGAGGTTAGTTTTTAAAAAGTCAAAAATATGTTATATTTTGTTTGATAAATGTGTCATGCACAAATAGAACTCATTTTGAAAAAAATGACAGTTTTATATGGTCAGCACCGGACACTGCAACAACTATTATTTGGCCAATGCTGAAGTATCAAACCAATGTCATTTGTATGGAAGTGCAATGTAAAAGGTAAATGAAAACTTTAATTATATATATGGCAACAAATGAACCTTTTCCGCCACTCACCATTCACATGTTATATTCGCCACTTACGGGTAAATTTTACCCAATGACTCTTAAAGAGAGTTTTATAATATATTTACCCAATGACTTCTGTAGAGGTGAATTATCCATCAACCCCTGCCACCTTTCGTGAGTCTTTTTTACCTGGTGACTATTCTCCTTATGCCCAGGTGGCATCTCTGAGTTCTCCTATAACTGAATAGTAACCACTGGGTGTTTATCAGTAACATTGTTGTCCAATTTACTGGTAAAGGCATTTGGACGCAGTGGGCTCATCACCTGCTCATCTTTAATTCCTGATGCAGAGACTTTCTAGTGTTTATCTGTAAAATGCATGGACCTCATGGTACATTGTTGTCTAATTTACTGGTAAAGGTATTTGGACGCAGTGGGCTCATCACCTGCTCGTCTTTAATTCCTGATGCAGAGTCTTCCTATCCATGTGTTAGGTGATAGGTGGTGTAAGTCCTCATTGACATTTGGATTTACTTCCACTTGTCATGTGCACCCTTCAAAGCTTGACATATGGCTGGCCCCAAACACTGCTTTTTGCGGTAAAAGGGGGTCTTGATAAACAGCAATAATTTGATACTCTTCATTATACAAGACGAAACAAAAGCACGACACAAATTATGAATACAAATACAGGACTAAAACTTACTGGAAACGACTACGAGAGCCAGCCGTCCAGACCTGAGTCCGTTGACGGTCAGTTTGATGGTGATGGTCCGGGTCTTCGAAAGGACGGGGAAATCCACCAAGTCCTTTTCAATCTCCCAGACCTCTGTCTTTGGGTCGTAAATGGCCGGCTTACTGGAGCCATAGATGGTCACTTTCTCCGCACTTTCTACAGGAAGATAATCCATCACCTGGGAAGGTTTATGATTAAAAAGCAATAAATAAATAAATAAATAAATAAAATAAATAAAATTCCCTTTATTCATCCCATGGGAAAATTTGTCTTTAGGATCTATTTCGAGGGTAGACCGGAATAACCCAGGCGTCAGCCGCAGTGCAGGGCCGCAAAGAGGGATCAAAGCCTTCCACCGGGATTTGAATCTGCGACCTCTCAAACCAAAGGTGAGTGACTTAACCACTGCTCCACCGGCTCCTCACGGGTTAAGACCTATTTTTCATTTGTCCAATGACCATAAGGCGTTTGTTGGTTGACAGTACAGTATACAGTACACAAGGATAGGGAAATATATATCTTATAGTATCTCTTAGATTTCACTGGCTGAGATGTTAGACGCTGCACTCAATCCACATAAATGGCGCGGGCTAGAGGGTGTGTTTTTTTGTTTTTTGGGTTGCGCTGTTATCCATTTCCTTTTGCCGCACATGACTCAGGTGTAGAAATGGGCAACCAGCTCATCAGGCCGGTGTAGGGCAAGTGGTTCGGCAGATCTATTTTTTTTTTACAATATATATGAATACCTATTCATTCAAAGTTGTCATAATTCTTTATGTGAAAACGAATGCAGAAATGACCACATGAAACCAAACAATGGCTGCATTATGGTCTACTATAAGAGAAAGTTGCTTAACTGATTCACTGCTGCCGCTCATTTCCGGTCGCGGGCCTCTTACTGAGAAATTTTCCTGTATTGTTTTTTTTTGTCACACTCATTGACATAGGTCGGGGAAAAAATTAATAAACTTGGAAATAGGAAGTACTATCCCACAATGCATCATTCCTTATACTCAGTTTGAAAACAAGCTCGGAAAAGAAAAAAATGGAAAAAGTTTGTTCCCTCGACAACCAAAACCAGCTGTATTTTTGCGATTAAACTCTTCCCTCGTATGTGGCTCGATCACGGTTTCGCGAGAATTCTCGTCCATAGCAGTGAATCAGTTAAGTCATAAAAAGTAGTCCCTTTCAATCATTGACTGCAGCATTTTATGTCAGGATGCAAAATGAAGTAAGACATTTAAGATGTCAAAATGGGAATGATTTTATTTATCATGATGAATGTTGTGCATGCCCAGGTGGAAGCTCTCAGTTGTCCTATAACTGAATAGTAACCAGCAAAGGATTTACTGGTAAAATGTACCTCATTGTACATTGTTGTCCAATTTGCTGGTACTGGTAAAGGTGTTTGGGCACAGTGGGCTCATCACCTGCTCATCTTTAATTCATGATGCTGAGTATTTCTAGCCATGTGTTAGGTGATGAGTGATGTAAGAAATCCTCATCGACATTTGGATTTATTTCCATTTGTCATGTGCACCCTTCAGACCTTGACACATGGCTGGCACCTACACTGCTTATTGCAGTATAAAGGGAACTCCATAAACAAACAAATGATGAGTGTTGTTAAAATGTATTCTTTTTTCATTCCACCAAAGATGAAGTAAACTGCAATATACTAATGTCCCATCTAGTGGATGAGGAGTCAAGTTGTTACTAATTCCAATTTATGTCACGGAATCTGGGACAAGCCCTGGATCTCTGGGCCTCAAGGGTTTTCTGGGGTACTTTCCCCTCCCCATGTCTCTGACAGAAAATTATTCCTTTTCATTTTTTCACTGTTTTTCAGAGTTGGATGAAAGAGATGAGAAAGTTCAAACTGTTAACAAGTTGATGGACATGAAAAACTTGGAGCTGCAGAAATATAGAACAGCTGCTGAGCTGGGCAAGGTGAGAAACCAGTGCAGAGGAGAGGGAAAGGGGGGGGGGGGTTAGAGGGAGAGGGAGGATATATTATATATAGAGAGGAATGGAGAAAGTCAGAGAGAGAGAGAGAGAGAGAGAGAGAGAGAGAGAGAGAGAGAGAGAGAGAGAGAGAGAGAGAGAGATAGAGAGA
>JARFNW010118511.1:0-12594 GCA_031763155.1 Dirona albolineata
TTCTTTTTTAATTTCACGTCTGTAAAAAGAATTTCCCCACGGGGATGAAATAAAGTATTATCTTATCTTATCTTATCGATCTTAACTTCTGAAGCAAGTGAGGAAATTGTGTACAAAGTCTTTCCCAATGAATTAACATTGAGAGGATTTGAACCCGGGATCCCATGATCCTTTGGACCATAGATGTTTATACCAGTTTCAGTATTGTGGAGTGGACAACATGATAATTGGTCACCCTCTGGATAGGATGTTGCCATATTGAAAATTACTTTCCTGGCTGTGAGTGGACACCCATTTCTACACTTGGGTCTAGTGAGGCAATCAAAGTAAGGCTTCTCGTTCAAGGATAACAATTTAATGAAGAGAACTAGACTCGAACCCACGTCCTTTAAGTGTATTGAATATGAAGTATAACCTGTCGCCAACACATGTAAGGTCTGTTTTCTGATTCGGGCACAGTATATGTGTGTGTGTGTGTGTATGTGTGTGTATGTGTGTGTGTGTGAAGCCAAGAGTGTTTGAATAGACAGAAAAGGAAATGTATTGGAGGCTTCTAAGAGTCAGCCTTTGGCCAAAACGTCGCCTGTTCTACCAGAGTGACACAGAAAGAACGGAACCCACGTTTTTCGCTATAATTTTGTTGAATATGTCCCGAAATAGACCACTTTTTGGAAGACTACAGATTCTGTTAAAAACTGGAATTTTTGATGAAAAGATGAAAAAGTTATTAAAGATCGTAAACATGAGACAAATGTTCTAATCCTCACACAATTTCACTGTCGGTGAGTTTCTGTTTGATTAGCAATGAGTATATGATAATATGGTCTTGATTTAAAATCATACCTCAGTATACGGTATGCAACCAATACTTTCTCTGGAAATTACAATTATTATATCCTGGGTCATTTTTCTCACTGAAGTTTCAGGATTGGCTACCGCTGAATCTTTCACTATGCGCTTTGCACGAGTTTGCCACCGGTTTGTAATGAACCCATTGACTTAAACGTTTTTCACCAAGTTGAGTATTCTTGACTTACATGCCCCCCGTTTACAGTTGAACTTATTCGGGAAAAAACAAGAAAATAGTTAAATCAATCACTTTTGAGATAGGCTTCAACAGCAAATGCCTTGTGTTGTCAAGTCCACGTCATTTCAAAAAGAGAAAATACAAATTATATATCAAAATTGATAATTGCAATTTGATTAAGTAATGTGTTGATTTCAAACAATCAAAATGATTCAATTCCATGACATTAAGATCAATACAACGTCGAGACAAAATATCTTGTTTTGCTTCAGAACAAGTAAGAGTTAGTGCACAAAATGGAAAAAGGGCGCTATTTCACTCGGTAAAATTAATGATTGCGCGCTATACGATGCACACCTAATCTATAGCTGTACAAAATTTAGATGTTTTTGATAGTCATATCAAGGAGCATGATGTGGGTGACCAAAGACAGGTCTGTCTTAGGATATTGACGACGAAATGTTCACTTATTGTTATTCCCTTTACGAAAAAGCATTAAAACTCACTGATGGCAAAGGCTAGACGCTAAAAGCAAACAAGGAGGATTACTTTGGAAACGACAAATGGCCTGGGTCATTAACTCATTTGAATGGTTGTGAACATCTAGGCTCAATTCTAAAAGACAAGAATCGACAAATGCCTTATGAACTCCCAAGAAGATTGGCCATAATAGGGCTCTCCAGTGAATTTTGGGTAACTTAGAATTTTATACTGAATAGTTTATTTCGTCGATTGAGAGTAACCTCGCTAGACTTGATTGTGCTAAAAAATAAAAAAAGCAGGTGACAGACATATCAAACATTGAAATCAATAGGTGGAATTTTGGATTTGAGATAAGAAATAATTTCAATTGGAACCTATGTCATTAGTTTTATCTATCTCGAGCTTGGCTGGCCAGGGTGGGTGTGTATAATGTGTGTGTGTATAATGTGTGTGTGTGTGTGTGTGTGTGTGTGTGTGTGTGAGCATGTGTGTGTGTCAGAGAGAGTGTGTGAGTGTATATTATGTGTGTGAGTGAATGTGTGTGTGTCGTGTGTGTGAGTGGGGGGGCGGGACTATTGTATCGAAACACCGTAAAGGGTTAGGGTTAGGGTTAGGTGGGCCGAGTTGTGTAACAGTGCATTTGAGATAAATTGACGACGGCACACTTATTGTAGTTGCGATAGTCTCTCTGATTAAATGCAAGGTATGTACGGTACATAATATTACAATCTATTTTGTTAGCTGATTTGTGTTAGTTGTTTACTCTGGTGATTCTTTCCTCAATCAAGAAGAGAGTCCCTTTGATGTCATCATAGAATTATTAACTATGGTACCTCTTTGCTATCACTTGAAAGGAGTGAGGGCGGTCAGAAGCTAGACACCCGAATCAAAGGAATGCACACACACCCACACACAAGAAAGAAAGAAAGTAGTAGTAGAATAACAACAACAACAATAATAATAATAATAATAATGATGATGATGATAATCATAATAAGAAGGAGAAGGGGGAGAAGGACGAGGAGGAGAAAGAGAAGAAGAAAAAGAAGAATCAACAACAAAAGAATTGGTATAGCTTCAACATCAACTTACAATTTTTTAAATAGATATTTACGCCCCCCCCCCCTCTCATCAGCTGACAAACACAAGAAACAAAAAAAGGTAAACGAAGACCGAAAAGTTTCAGTGCCGTGTGTTCTGTTCAAAGTAAGAAAATCGGACTTCGGACAAAACCGGTCCGCGTGTCCTTTCCAAATTTAAACAATCACACTTTTCAGCTATGAATGTAATTAATAGATATTGAAATGTGACACGAAGGGGAGGGGGATTGCTCCCAGCATGATGCATCAACGGTTCTTATCGAAGTTGGCCGTTGTCATTTATATCAATGTGGAAAATTCATGGGCGTTGCCATTGGTTAACCTCTAACCTGCAGAAGAGAAGGAAGTTGAAAGTAGAACGCGCATGCGTAAACCCCACAGAAGCATTGAAGTGAGATGAATCGATCGAAAATCAAAACACTCAGTTCAGCGTTTGCACCTCAGTGCTGTGTGTGTAGAAGGAGACGGTTGTGTGCCGATTTTCTATGGTTTGGAGGGAAATATTGAATGAAGTTGGTGAGTACATATTGTGATAAATCAATAAGAATATTGTAGACTCGTTCAGACTTTAACATTTTAAAATAACTTTATTCTCATTAGACACCGAGTCATCATCCAGTACACACAGACACTGTCACTGACGACGACACACATTACACTTGTCTGCTATTCTGAACGTCTAGACTTAGACTTAGACTCCTATCTACTAAGGTGCAGCGAGTAAGTCGTGGGTGTCTTACACGTTACAATACAAACAATGGATATGGGTGTTATATTGGCTTACCTTACTTATCACCCAACATTACTACAGTGACTTCACTTCAGTGTGAGTCATTATTTGTTGTTAAGTCTGGCCAGTGAAGTGAAGTACAACAACACAAGACAACGACAATGTCCGAGTTGGCCAACAAATATTGTTTATGTTGTTATAAATTGTTGTGTATGGATATGAATGAGTGGGTGTTGTTGTAGTTGTAGGGTAGTGTATGATGTATTTTAGACGTTTATGTTGGCCAATGTCCCATGCTATGCCCATATATAATATATTTTATGGTTTATATTTATAGTCTATGTGGTAGTAGTAGTAAGTAGTAGTAGTGTAGTAGTAGTAGTATTAATTATCTAGTAGTAATGGTAATAATAGTAATAATAGTACTAATATATAAAAGTGTAAGTATAGTATTAGTATAAAAGATTGTATTCATTACTTTCATTTCTAGATAGTCTAGATAGATTTATATATATCATAGATAGCAAACTTGTAGTAGTAGCAGTAGAGTAGTAACAGTGGTAGTAGTAGTTAGTAGTAGTAGTAGTGACTACTAGTAGAAGTAGTAGTGGTAGTAGCAAGTAGGTCCCTAGCCAGGTACACTAATTGAAATTGGTACAAATATATTGAGTGCGCTCCCCACATATTATATATTCCTGTCAGTCAGCTGTATTATAATAATAGTATATATTAATATAGGATACCATGCAAAACACTCATACTCATATAATGAATCATACATGTATAATGAGCATTATTATGTATTATTATGTAGATGCGTGAACTGAGCTCTGACAAGTAACAAACGCCACTCTGTTAATGTTAGTGTTAGATAAAAGAGTCCTAGGTAGTGACCCTAGCCTCAGAATCTAATAGTACTCTAGGTAGAACTAATTAAACTAAGGCCATTTTTTTTGCTATATATACACTCCAAATTTGTGCATTAATTATATCGATCATGAAGTATTGATGGAATCATTAATGTAGATTGATCAATGAATTTAAAGGCAAATCTTTTTTTGTTTTGTAGACTGGAAATTTATATTGACTATTTACCTCGGCCTCTGTAATATTGTATTAATATCAGCTTGCATTTTTTTCTCATCATGGTTTTGGGGGTGCAAAATTTAGACTGGAACGTATGGTCCCATTCAAATTTAGTTTGCAATAAAAACCTTTTGTTGTTGTTGTTTCACCCACTATAGACATGATGATGACCAACAATTGCTTACTTTTGTAGGTTTAAATCTATTTTAAAGATATTGTACAGGTGGCCAGATTCACCAATAAGAGAGATGATTGTTATAATATAATGGGAGTAAATCTAGGATATAATTTGTCCCAGTCAGGAGAGTTTTGTGCCAATTATAATATGAAGATGAGTAGATTTATGATGCTGTCCACATACTATAATTATAACGGACTGGACCACCTGTTTGTCTTTACTTAAAAATCCTTCACTGCCAAGCCAAAAATTGTATTTCGCATCTACTGTGTATGCTCTAGACTCAACACTAACTGAATCACAATTTACTTTTATATTATTGTTTCCTCAATCTTTACCAAATGGTTACCCTGACAACCATAATTCATTATATAATATTATTTAATATATCAATCAATACCATTGCCATATTGAGAATACAAGTCTTGAAGTGTTTGTGATTCATCATAACATGGAACGTTTGAATGGGTTGGGGGGGGGGGGGGGGTATTTTTCGAATTTAAAGGAGAGAAATATAAAAAAGCAAAGAGAATTAATTTTTTACACATATATTTTGTAAATCTAAAAATAGCCCAGAAATTTTTAGCAATGTTTTGTCCTATGAAGCAGTAACGATTTTATCACCAGCTACATAGAAGGTACAGTTGCAGGGAGGTTTGGCATCACAATTGGCAACAGGTGCTTGTGTTTGACTTTCGGCAAATCATTGCATAATAATTATCCCCATGCAGTTTGCTTTTTTCTTCAATCGCTTCACTCGAGCCAAGTAGAAGCGAGAACAAACTTATAACTATAGTAGGGGAAGAGATAATATGATTTTATATCTGTGATAGAATGACCCACATATTCTGTGATAGAATGATCCACAGATAGATTCAGTCCTGCTATTATCTGGGTTTCTGCAGTAGCGTCACCCTCTGATATTAGGAGATTACTTCCTCAGCGGTCAACTGAAGCATTTTGATATCTTTTGCTGCTACTATTTTTGATCTTGTCTCTGCTTTGTTGGATTTCTGGCACTGCATTGCTTTGTGTTATTTATGCATACTTTATCACTAGTGTCTGCTTATTGAATATACTTTATCTTCCACTTGCACTGCAAGGCTCATTGTTAGATGAAGACTGGTTGGTCAATTGGTGATTTGATGGTATTTCTTCCCGTCCACTTCCTCCCGCTCCTCATCATTTTCACTATAGTATAGTTCCAGGGGCCTTTGCCCTCAGGTTTCAATGCAATTGTCACTCTTTGTTTCATGGCTGTTTATTAGATGTAATATTCGTTTCATTGCTTGATGAAGGCATTTGGCCGAAACGTCGCTTGTTTTGTGTTGTCTTGTCTTTAGGATGTTACTTTTATGCATTCCCTTTATGTCTCTTTTTTAATACCTGGGGCCGTATTCACTGATAGCACATTTTAGCAAGCAGACTTCCTATGTTTATTCAATGTTGAGTGACGTATAATAATAAGATTGTGCCTAAATGTGCTAACTGGTTACTTGGGGACTGGTAATGCGGGCGCTGCTCGTCTTTTATTTCTTCCCTGGGCAAATTATGTGCTACTGTAAAGCGCCTAGGGCACGGTGATGATCAGTGGATAAATGCGCTATATTATTATGATTATAAATGCCATTCATTATTCATGATTATTTCTGGTCAAGCCGATGTAATACAAATATATATCGATATACAATCTTCGCCAAATTCATGGCCTGCACTGTCAGTTGTTACAGCTTATTTTTACGACATCAAAATAACACTACTTCATATTACTACATACAAAGCTTCCAAACCAAGTCTAGCCTCTGAGTATTAAATAAAAATGACAATAAAATAAATATAGATAAAATTATATTTATTAGTCCCAGGGTGAAAATTGTCTTTAGGACCTATTCCTAGAGTGGACCGAAGTAACAGTGCTGCAAAGTGGGTTCAAGTTCAAGGTCTTGAGAACAAAATCAAGTGCATGCTACAGCCGGGATTTGAACCCGTGATCTCTAAAATGAAAGGCGAGTGACTTACCCACTGCGCCACAGGCTGCCCATGAATCATGGATTCATCACGTGTCATCCGCCTTGACTGTATAATCCCCCTGCCATCTGCTGCACTTTGTTTCTCATTCCTCGGTTTCGTTTTTCTTACATGTTTTATCTATATTATTTATTTATGTATTTTTTATTATGGTTTCGTGGGTGGGCGGGAGAGGTTAGTCATTGCTATTTACTCTATCCACACGAGATGAATGAAAAAACAAACAAACTAGATTAAAAAAATTGAATTATAAAAAAAGAAGATAGTGGTACTATAGCTTCAAGTAACAAAAACATAGACCGTTTCGAGTTCCCCCTCGACAGCCTACAAACTCAGAAAACCTAAAATACAACTAGGTAAGGTAGACCCGGAACATGACGTCATGTTCTATGTTTAGCTACCTATTTTATACATGCAGCTATACCATTATCTTTTTTCATTTTTTTTATCGTTCCTCTTTTTATTGGTATTTTTAAAAACTTCTGGCAGCCCTCATTCGATCCTTCATCCACACAGCAGGTAGTGTGTGTATTCGTCTTTCTGACTTGGAAATAATCACACTTCTCTGACAATACCTGTTGTCTCTTACCTTTTTTGTGTGTTTTGTGTTTTTTTAGCCGAAGAAGTGTAATACCCTAAACGCACTGTTTGTTTGTGTTGTTGTTGGCTGTTATACCATTATCCGTCTTTTGACCTCCCTCTCTCAATGGGAGGGGGGGGGGGGGTTTTGGTCTAGATGATTGTCCCCTTCAATTGGTTCTTATAATCTTAAAAACATCGTCTTTAACTTTCTTTTTTTTCTACTAAAAGATATAGTAAATGCAAGTAATTTAAAAAAAACAACCCCAAAACATAAAAATAAAAACAAAGTTGGATTCAATTAGAAATTAAAGAGTCAAAAAGATATATTTCGACATGTTGTATCTTGAGATAACAAATTGCAACTGACACAAATTGTATCTGGGTGATTTTATAAGGTCCTACTGCCCACGCATTAAAGAAACGCATCAATCAGAAATTAACACCATATGAATTAACTCCGCCCACTTAACCCCACTTTTCAAGTTGCCGTGTGAAAGGAGGAGCAAACGACTTGTGAAACCGACCTGGCTATTGTAACTGAAGTCTATTGTTTTGAAACATGTCACCATAATCGACGGTCAACCGCTTTGAAGACACTCATGGACCATTCACCATTCACACAGGTGTTTTGCCTGGTTTACGGCGCTTACGCAACAACCATGCTCATTTGATTAGTCTCGTCGTGGTGGATGCGATCCAATGGATGGACACATTCATTGATTGAGTAATGGTCGACACATGACCGACGGTAAACATCAATTGACAAATGCAATTGTCTGAGGTAAATGAGGGATGAGACATGAAACTTTATCAAGTGAGTGGTTAGTGTATTGGTATCATCTCTGGTGACACATAAGGATGTATGTTACACATATTAGTGACAAGCTATGATCTCAGACTCACTGGTCTGTCTTTAGTCTTGCTCGCGTTTTCAGATTTTTTGTTTTGATTTCCATTTACACCCCTGCTTTGTGTGTTGCACCATAGCTCCAGATGTTGAGGGGAGTCTTGCTATTGCTCTTCCTTTTTGACAAAAGAGTAGCCTTTTTGCGTCATTCACACGAATGCAATTGTATGTTTTATCATACATGTAAATGGTGAACTTCTCAATCTGGCCTTGGAGATGAGGACAGAGAGGTAAAAGTCTCCATGACCTGAGGAACTGCCGTCCATGCTGCCCATGCTGTCTTTTTCCTAATTCCATGGAATACTGAGACGGTATCGCAGCCAGTTAAGGCATGGAAAGATAAAAAATGTCCTTGTTTTGTCTGGTCCTAGTCTATGTGCAACTTCATGGATGGGGATTTACTTGAAATTCGTCCTGTCCATACGCGATCCACATATGATCGATGTTCAGATTGAAGTTGAAGAAAAAAAGCTGAAGCCAAAACTACAACATCGGTGTCAACTGATTATATAGTGATGTTCAGCCAAAAAACAATACAGCGCGGCTGCTTACCTAATTTAAGAAAAAGTCAGTGAAGGAGAAAAAAAAAACCAGCTTCGGGAACTAAATCAAGGATTTAAAGCCATTGAAAGGACCATTTGACGTGGATGCAGTGTTGTCGTATGACCCGCTAAAAAAAAATATTCGAAAACAAAAGGTTCACCGCCATCAGGCCACCATTAACCCCGCTCGCCGTACGAGGGTTGCATGGCCTTGCCCTAATTAAGTCTTACAGTGCACTGTGAAATTTTCATCAACGGATGATAATACCACTACTTCAAAAGCTTATAACTCAGCTAATATTGATGCCACAGAGTGGTTCCCTATCTTAAATTGTAGCTCTTGACTTGCTTTATAATCTGTGCAAGTGTCATGCTTTCACTCCAAAGTGCACGATTCGAGTGGTTTTTTTAAACCTAATTTCCCCCTACTAGACTATAGGGGCTAGCAACAGGAATACCGACACCATAGCGGAGAAGGTACACCAATATAATAAGTCTAGGACCATAGCACGTACCAAGCAGACCGCTTGTAAATCGAGGTTACCAAAATAGAGGTAGTCTAGTTTTCCCGGGCCAAGGATAAATTTGTAATAGTCCTATGGTAAGCGAGGCGGATTGGATTTCGTTGGCATGGATAGCTCTGTTTGTTTTGTGATTTATTTGTGATTTGCTGTTTCTATCGATACATTATTCTATTTCAGAAGCTAAGTAACTAGATTTATTTCTAATTCTGTCTTATTTTACAATTATTGTGAGTCCTCTCCCAGTTGTTTATCTTGGTCGATCTGCTAGGACTAGAGTCTCTAGTTATCGATAGTCCTTTGTTTTGGTATTCATATTATTAGATCTATCTACAATCTACCTATATATTCTATCTAGATAGATAGAGGTCTGTCTAGCTATCTTATCTAGACTATATATACGTCTAGTTAATCAAACTATTTGTAGTATATCTGCTGTGTCAACAACATAACTTGATGTGAATTTATATTTTCAACTTGTGTTTGCTAGCTAAGCCGGACTTGTTGCATTCCAAAATGGGAAGAAAATGCAAGGTGAATGGATGTAAAACCGGTTATTATAGTGAACGTAAAAAGGCAGATAAAAACTCGAAGAAAATAAGTATCTACAGTTTTCCTCACGATCCAGATCAATGCCGATTATGGATAGGTGCTTTGCCAAATAATAAGGATCTTTCCATTGAAAACATAACTAAAAACAATGGTGTGTGTGAACTGCACTGGCCTGAGGATGTTATCAAAGTTAAAAAAGCTGGACACCTTGTGCCTGCTGTACCTCCTGGTGGTACTCGTTGTGATGGCTCCTCATGTTTTCCAAGTATTCCCCTTCGGACACAGAAATTCCTCACGTCTTCACGAAATCCTCCTGATACTGATAATAATGAAATGTCTGCTTATCTAAAAGCATATTTGTTTGCATCCTTCACACCAAATGAATTTATTTCAAAGCTTGTTGAGATATTAGAAAAAGCAGGAAAAGTTGCCTCCAGTAATTCAAAAGACAAATATATTCTTCTCAGTCACCAAAGAGAAGGCCCAATTTTTAAGTATTCCATTTTCATAGCCATACAAAAACAAGTTGTTGAAGATGTCATTAAAATTAAGAAGCTTTCTTTTGAAGTTTATAGAGGAATAAAAAGGGTTGCTGTGCCATTTCTCTCTGCTGGAGTAATGACTGATTTCACTCAATTAAATAGCCTTATTCAATTTATTACAAGTTCAGAATCTGATGATGAACACATAATATGTAGACAACAGCAGTTCATTCAAAGACAGATCCAGTTACTGAATCTTCCAAAGAACTCTCGCCTCTACACCCATGACGACTTATGTTCTGCCTTTTCGTGGTATGCGCGTTCTCGTGCCCTTTATATGGAACTCCGAAATAGCCTATATCTTCCATCTGAACCAACTTTAAGAAAGATAACAAGAATCTCCAAAAATATGGATGATAAGATTCTCTTTGAAAGTGTTTTCAAAGATCAGGCTCCAAGGAACAGAAGTTGCCTGCTTCCGGTTGATGAAATCTATGTGAATGCTTCATTGACTTATTCAGGTTTTGTATCACATTAAATTGTCAGATTATTTTTTTTAAGTAATAGAATATAGAAACCCAAGAGCTTTAACCAAAATATAAAAGTTACCCTGATTTTTTATGAACATTAGTTTAGCATGCATCTAGAGATATATAGATATAGTTTTTAAACAAACAATTAAAAATACCATCTTTTGACTTGCACCCTTTTATTAACATTAAAATCAAACTGCATGATTTAATTTGTTTTTACATTTCATCCGTTTTGTGTTGGTGTGGAGATGGGGACAGGGGGAGGGGGTGGGGTCCTTAGATAGAATACCAATGGGCAAAGGCAATATATCTTGTAGAAATATAAGAAGCAGGATCTTTAGACTCATTATATTTATTTTTTGTTTCATTGTTCTCATTATTCAGGTGGCATTTTATTTGGCTATGCAGAAGACTCTCCAAGTAAAATTGCAAACAAACTTTTGTGTGTGATGGTAAAGTGTCTTTTCACAACAATATCTTTATTTAGCAAAAATAATACCTGTCCACACAAACAGCAGTGATTTACAATACAAGCGTATTGCAGATGTAATAATTAACCTTGAACAATGTGGAGCTAAAGTCATTGCCATAATGTGTGACAATGGCCAATCACTAAATAAATAAATACCAAGTTTTTTTTAACACTTTCCAGATTTTGATAGCCAAAAACCATATTCTGTTTACATCTCTTGTTGATCCAAGAAGACCAATGTTCTCATTGTTTGACACAGTCCACATATTAAAAAATATCAGAAATAAATGGATAACGGATGCATGTCAGACTTTACTTTTCCCATCTGAGGGGTCACAAAATTCAGCCAGAAAAGAAGCAAAAATGGAGCTGCATCCGTGACCTTCTCGAAGACTGTCAACTGGATTGAGCAATTCAAACATGAAACATTCAAACTCCGCCTTGACCAGAAAAGTATTAATATAATCGTGTCAATGTCATCTATACCGGCGGCTACACGACAAGGGAACCTGCAAATACAAAGGGGAACCCACCATATCAGTTAGTGGCGACAACCAACATGAGAGTTGAGGGCATGCAAACTTAGCTCTACACGTTCAACGGAACAAGTCTTGCCATAACCACCCCGTTAGGCTCATAATCATAAACACACCCCCTAGAAGTAGAAGCAAAGTGCAGAAAAAATTGCGCGTGGGTCTTGGGCAAGTCAGTGTAAGAGTAAGAGTGAAAATGTTGACCGTGCGATGCATGTTTGCTTTAAAAAAAAGCGCGGACCTCCAGGAAGACACGTTAAATCGCTACAGCATGTGTGCAATTGGCAAAGAGGAAACACTTGCTTATTTCGTCAATTGTGAAAATAAAAAGAAAAAGGTTGCAACAATTTTTATTTTTGTTAAAGCTATCGATGGATATGCATGAATGACAATGACAACAAGTAATTTTTTTTAATGCCTACAACACGCGGTGTTTCCAAGCGGTCACCCATCTAAGTGCTAGTACTAACCACGCCCGACGTTGCTTGACTTCGGTGATCGGACGAGAACCGGTATGTTCAACTTGGTATGGCCGTAGAAATTCACCGAGTGCAACACGTGGATATTGAGTCAAACGTTCTCAAACTCCAAAGAAGCCATTGTTTGATGTGACAAATATGCAGGACTGAGCCAATCAACTTTTTGCCCGTCCCCTAAATGCTTTTGACCAACGGAGATAATAATAATAATAATAATAATAATAATAATAATAAATAGCATTTATATAGCGCTTATCCACAATCATCACCATGCTCTAAGCGCTTTACAGTAGCACATTTGCCTCGGGTAAGCAACGGAACATTCAACACTTAATACGCCACACGCTGCTTGTTAGGCG
>JARFNW010118621.1:0-12591 GCA_031763155.1 Dirona albolineata
AAGAAGAAGAAGAAGAAGAAGAAGAAGAAGAAGAAGAAGAAGAAGAAGAAGAAGAAGAAGAAGAAGATGAAGAAGAACAAGAAAAAGAAGTTGTTGAAAAAGAAGGAGGAGGTGCAGAAGAAAAAAGAAAAGAAGAAAAGTGTGTGTATGGAGCGGGGGGAGGGGTAGAAGCGCACGGTTGACAGCCAGACTCAGACTGTGTCAAATCGGAGACATATGTTTATTCAGAGGCTTCACTTACGCTAGTCCTTATGTAGGCCTGTTCAAATAATATTATAACAATTCTGTTAAACTGAGTTGCATTATTAATTGGTCTTCCTACCTAGCTAGCGCATCAATGTCGTGGCTACCTTATTATCATAATATTCACTAGGCCTATCTATCTATAACACAGTTCTGCTGTGTTTTGTTGTTGTTGCGGATGTATGGGTCGGGTGCATTTATTAATCTCCTCAATAAACACTTTATATTATTTGTATTATGATTCTAGTGGCACAAGGCCTCTCGTCCGACAACTCAACTCGATTTGATTTAGTGTAAATAATGTTTCAAAGCGTTTGTAGTGTTCCTGAAACGCGTGTAGGAATGTTTGGTTCTGGAACCGCTTTTATAGACGCAGCGATAACTCCATGGCACAGACTCAAATGCCAGACAAGTGAATACAAAGGATTCCATACAGTTTGAGTTACCGTTTCAATGAACCTCTCTATTTATAGAAAGCCAGTGAATCCGTCAATCGCTTTCCCTCAGCTCCACAAATCCCCCTATTCGTTTTCTCTAGTTTCCGTTAGGAGTACCAGTTTGAGTTACCTGACAGTTACCGGCCTTGTGGGTGCAAGAGGCTAGAACCAGATAGAAAGACTCGTTAAAATCTCGGGGCAGGAACTTTTCTCTCGAGGGCAACAATAAACAGAGTTAAATCTTAGTCGGACAAGTTGTTACCGAGACTGGTAACTGTTTTACATGTTAAATTATTTGTTGTGTAAGTTGAGATAAGTATTCAAGTCTAAATACTTTGTGAGATCAATATTTTAATGTAAGAATTCAAAGGTGTTTTAATCACATATTTCCCTCAAACGTCGACATCACAACGGTAAACAGCAGAAAGTTGAGAAAGTAAAAATTCGTGATCAACTTTGATTTAAAAAAAGTCTGGAACTTTTTAAAAGTTACCTTTAACAAAGTTTTAGTTTAGACATCTAGTGTGCTTTAAGAGTTATTAAACTTTTAGTTTGGACATCTATTGTTCTTTAGGAATTAAGTTTTCTTTATCACCTTCTTGCGGTATTTGATTTATGAATAAATAAAAAGCTTTTGTTTATTTTAAATTTGAAGTTCTAAGGATTCATGCAATCCTTTTTTGTTTGTTGTTGTTTTGTCAGAGTCAGAGTACCAATTGATTGTGTTGTAAAAAATAGTGAACTTCAAACTTGCAATTATTGGAACATTAGAAGCAAACCTCAGCTCTCTATACTAGATATGTACTTTTAGATTTAGAGCTTGATGTTGGTGTGTATGAAGATAAATTATATAATATGATTTCAATTTTAGGAAACCAAAATCAAAAGACAAAAAAAATCGATAAAATCTATTCCTATTTTTGCATTCACCTCCATCACCATTCAATGGAAAATTTAATATGATTTATTTCACTATTCTTTCCCAGAACTAATTTGATTCACTTGGAATTGAAGAAGCCCAATGAGTACTCGACCCTCAAGCGGGCAGTCTCGAACTGCCTGGGATGATGGGTATGGTGATGGAATTCGCAATGACCCAGACTTGAAAATGGATAGTGAGGTAAAGACAAAAGAAAAAAAGAGATAAAAAACAAGTGTGTTTTAATCTCAAGAATAATTTCATTTGTTATCTGTGCTTAGCTTGATCCTAATACTCCTACAATGATAGCTGCCATTTGCAAGACTATTTATATTTATAATGGATATTTACAGAGAGTGCTTTGGATTTTTACATCATGCCAGCATCAAATAAAGTAAAATGAACTGAGGGGGCACCAGAGCCTGCGTTCAGAAACATCTTTTACTAAGGTAACAAAAACTGAATATGAGTTCTTCTTCAAAGTGGTATGATTAGAAATGGAGACACGCCTTTAAAAAAAAGTGATGGTTTAATATATTTAATTTTTTAAGTGCAGTTGTGGTGATTCACGTAGCTGCTCATGACTGTCTTTATTTTTTAATCATGGGAGAATTTATAAATATTTGTAAATGCCCTGTTTTCTTTTTCAAGGTTTACATGTCTGGTCAAAACCGTAGCGCCAAGTCCTCGTCCAGCCAGATGGTGAGCTCTTCACCCAATATGGACAAGTCAAAAGGCCCTAGCTGTGGTTTTCTTGGTTGTATTGGACGGGCAGTCAGGTGTAAGTTTTTCATTGCACAAAGTTGATATTGTTATAATTGAATTTCTTTTATAATGTACCTATTTATTCTCTGAGAGCATTCTTCATAGCTGATGAAAGTTAGGACTTAATAACTTATATATATCAGCGTTTCATTACTGTTTTCATACTACCCACTGGCATGAACATGATGCTTGCTGTTTAATGCAAAATGTATGAAATGGACTATAATTATATTGTTGTGACACTTGCATGCACTATGGGTTAGTTCTAGGTCATCACAAAATATATTTTCTTGGTTGTGTATGATACATTGTCAAATTCCATTTTGTTTTTAGCTCTTTGGGCCACTCGCCAGACGGAGGAAACCAAGACTAACAGGGAACTGTATGTGAAGACAACTCTGAGAGAGTTGCTCATTTACATTGTCTTCTTGATTGTGCTGTGTGTCAGTAAGTGCAAGATTCTTATTTTGTTAGAGTAACAGTGAATGTTTAAAGGAAAACATTTAAAAAAAAAAAAAGATTCATCCTCGAAAAGAACCCCATAAAATCAAAAGAAACTGAAACAATGCACAAACAAAAATCCAACCCCATATTAGATCAAATTACCTTAAAAGTTCTAATCCTATATTTATTAGTCTACTAGTGAAGTAACGGATGAAACGAAGTGATTTTTTTTTTCCTCTATTTGTTTTACGATTTCTTATTTATTTTATGCAAATCTATCTTCAATGGAGTAATAAGTGTATTGTATGGCTCTTAATTTCAGTTACTTTTGGTATGACCTCCACGACAATGTATTACTATACTAAAGTAATGAGCGATCTTTTCTTGGATACCGGCAACTCTCAAAATGGTGGAACTTTCCGCACACTGACCAGCATTGAAGACTTTTGGAATGTAAGTTAATAGTTGTTGGTTTTTTTCATTTGTGTGCGATGTTATTGTTTTCAGGAGTGAATATCTTGTGTAGATATCCCTGTACTTTAAAATGTTTTAACACATTGGGCTTTTTTTAATTGAATAAATTAAGCCCATCAAAAAGAACAAATAAAACTATAAAATGAAGGTATATATGAGATATTTATCATGATCATATATTTTAATGTCCTTACAAGGATTTCCATTTTTGTAATGTGGAACAAATTTGACTGATTTGAATCAAGTTTTCAACACCACTTGAGCCTCTGTCACAGGTTAATGATATGTCGCAGTGGCTCAATGTGTCACTTTAAGGAGTCGATGAAAACTGTATGCTTGGTTGGGAAAGGAATTTTATTGAAAGGCAACCATATCATCAGGCATTTGCTTCTCTTTTCAGTACGCCAAGGGACCTCTTGTGAATGGCCTGTACTGGGAGACCAAATACAACAACGAGACTCTGCCTGCTGGTGAATTGGGATACATCTACTATGAGAATAAACTTTTAGGCGTGCCCAGGCTTCGACAGTTGCGAGTCCACAGCAATTCCTGTGTTGTAAGTGCCATATATATGATTTGTATTCTGGCAGTGTCATCATATTTGGTATTAAGAGAAAGATTTTTTGCTTGCAACACTTGTGCTGCAAGCATTGATATCAGTCAGTCAATTAATTTAAGAAAACCGATATTTTCTTATCTGTTTTGGTCAACAATTGACCCATCAGTTCATATTTATATTGAAATGGTATGTTTATATCATAAGATGAGATATACAATCAGTGACATGCCAGCTTCTCCACCTGAGGGTATGTTTTTGTACATATTTTTAAAAATGACTTTCTGGCAATCATTGACTGGAGACTAAAAATATAAAATGAATTTGGTCTTTTTCAAAACCTTGATTGGATGTGAAATAATTGATTGCCTTTTGTTGTTTGAATTAAGAAAAAATGTAAAAAGTTCATTAAAAAAAACAAGAGCTTTTTGTTTGTTTTGCATTTTTGTAAGGATTTGATCTGGTTAAAACTAAAAAAAGTTATCAATAGCTTTTTGAAACGTTTCATTTAGTTTCACTTTGCTTTCCCTCAAGTTCTTTGAATACGATTTGTGACATAAATAAACTTCCATCAATATTTCTGCCCCGGAGGGATTGTTCTCAGGGGTTTTTTAAAGCAGGTTTTAAAGTGTTGCAGTGAAGGTTCAATTATGCTGATGTGTTATAAAGAGTACATACATTTAGATACAATATTATCCTTTCTTGTGGGTACTATTGATTTGTTACATATATCACCAGGTCCATGAGGATTTTGAAGACTTCATCTCTGAGTGCTATGACTCCTATGCAGAAAGTATTGAGGACAAGAAACCGTTTGGGAATATGGCGAACAGAATGAACAATACAGCGTGAGTGACGAGATGTGTAAATAAAAAATAAAAATTCTGCCCGCTTTACTTTAAAACCAAACCATATCTGCAATGTATATGTCCCCTTAAAACAATTGTACTATAATGTGACTTCTTAAGTTAAAAATGATGATAACCATTTATTAGTCATCTATTGCCAAACATAATGCCTAACAATCACACTTAGAATGGGAATATGGCCTACCAAGCCAGCAAATGTTGAAAATTAAAAAAATAGATATAGTCAATTTATTGCTTCTTCAAAAAAAGCAGTGTATGATGAAGAATGAATCATTTGAAAATTTAATTTTATGTGTCATTGTCAATTTTCAGTGGTTTTTCTTGCATTCAACAAGTAGAAACTCATATATTAATCAATGCACTTATTGTGCTATAACTCGTTATATTCTTCATGATATAGAGAGGTCATGTTCAAAGAGAGGTACGGTGACTGTTCAGGCTGACCGAAAGTGATGAAACATTTGTATACAGTGCAAGCCTATAATTAGAATGCCGCTTTAAAATTAGAACGATACCTCTGACACATGTTTAAAAAAAAATTATTATACTGGTTAATCAAAATGCCTGCCTCTTATTCAGAATGAAAAATCATGCAGTCATGTCAATTTTCTTTTTACAAAAAAAGTAGTCTAATATAAAAGACGTACGTAACTCAATGATAAAAAATACCTCAAATGATCACGTTCCGTAACGAAATGAAAATGTGGGGCCCATTGCCATCATCCTGCTTAATCTTGTGAGGATTACAAATACAGTGTACCTACCTGATTATGAATTATGAATATTAATTATTGTTCCATATATATTATGGTGTCGTTTAATCAGAGCAATTTGTGTGTCATGGTAGGGTTGTTTCGGTTCCAATTAAGTGTATTTTGAATCTGACCTTTCACCTCTCCTCATTCAGATGGAAGTACTTCTCTGAATCGGCTTTGGAGGGGTCGTCCCACTGGGGTGAGCTGAACACCTACAGTGGGGCCGGGAACTACAAGGATTTAGTCAGCTCCAAGGCGGGTTCTTTGGCCATCATAAATGATCTGTTTGACAATCTGTGGATTCGGCGAGGCACTAGAGCCTTGTTTATGGACTTCACTGTGTACAATGCCAACATCAACCTCTTCTGTGTGGTCAGGTAAGGAAAATATAATAATAATATTAATAATAAATGGCATTTATAAAGCGCTTATCCATGATCATCACCATGCTCTAAGCGCTTTACTGCAGCACATATGAATAGTGTAATGAATATTTGCAGCAATGACTATCAAGTAATTTGGAGGACTGTCATGTTTTGAATCCATTGAATTGTGTGCTGTTGACTTTAATAACAAAATAATGTTATTATTTGTGTTATGAAAATGTATTAAAACAAGTTGTACCCATTTTGGTCACAGACTGCTTGTTGAATTTCCCGCAACTGGTGGTGCCATTCCCTCCTGGACTTTCCGAACTGTCAAACTCCTTCGCTATGTGACTGTTGGTGACTACTTCATCTTGGCCTGTGAACTCATCTTCTGCCTCTTCATTCTGTACTACTCGGTAGAGGAAACCATTGAGGTGGGCATATTGGATGAAGAGAAATGAATAATGGCATATAATTGTAATTATGTGGCTCCAACTTTGCTTTATTTCCAAAGTTTGGTGACACTGAGACACTTTACTATGTAGAGATTTTGTATTTTGGGAGATGTAAAAAATGACTCAAAAAGTGCAAGATTCATTGAGGTAACATTATACAAATTTCCATATATGTTATTTTTTGGGACTCTTTGTCGTAGTGAACTTGATGGTGACTATGATTTTTATTTTTTAAATGGTCTTTATAAATATAAGATCTGTCTCATTTTTTTCAAGTGTATTGTTTTTTCTCTCTCGTAGATATCTAGATTTGCAATGTGTTGCCATACATCAATTGGTAACCATACATCATGAGCTGTGATGAGTATTCCATGTGTTTTCTCCATGCCAGCTTTACATTCTTTTCATTTTTGTCCCTCAACCGATCAGATTAAAAAACACAGACTGTCCTACTTCAAGAGCTTCTGGAACATTCTGGACATTTTAGTGATCATCCTGTCGATTGTGGTGGTGGCGTTCAACATTTACCGGAGCATTGAGGTGTCCAACAAGCTGGATAGTCTGCTGGACGACCCCACACGGTACTCTGACTTTGAGAGGCTTAGTTATTGGGAGACTCGCTTCAGCAACACCATAGCTATAACTGTCTTCATGGCTTGGATCAAGGTAAAGTGTGAAAAAAGGCAGTGTTTACCCAAAAGAAAAGTGGTTAGTCGTTCTGTGTATTATTTCACTTTTGAATCAGGATTTCTCCCTAGCCACGGGTAAGGGCCGTGGGTTTTGCTACATCCAGTTTCAAATTGAATGTTTGGGGGTATCAGTGTTGATTTTAGATAAGAAATTTTACTCCTGAATGTTTAATTTAATTTTCTTAAAATTTTGCAACATTCTTGAATGGATGTGAAAGCAATATAATACTGTATAATTTTCCTTTTTAAATTTTTTTTCTAGATCTTCAAGTACATCAGCTTCAACAAGACCATGACCCAGCTGTCGTCTACCCTGGGTCGTTGTGCCAAGGATCTGGCTGGATTCTTTGTCATGTTCATCATCATCTTCTTGGCTTTCACACAGCTGGGGTACCTGCTGTTTGGGACCCAGGTCAAAGATTTCAGCAGCTTCTCGAATTCCTTGTGAGTGTCTGTAATCAGATACTGTCGTTTTGTTTGGAGAATATAACTATTTTACTGTGTTGTTAATCAGTGACATGTTATTTCTTTCATCAAATGTCCTTGATATTTGTTTTTGAATAATGATGGATTTTAAGAAAAAAGAAATATTATTCTAAAGAGACAAAGGAATGTCTATATCTCATCATGATGTCACTTTTTGATGACAATGCATAACAAAACAGATTGTTCTTATAAGAGAAAAATAGATTTTGAAGTCAAAGACTATCATTGACTCACTTGAACTAAGCCTTTTTTCCGGGCTTACAACTACTCAAGTTAATGATCATTTATTGTATTGAGTATGCCATATTTTGTTTTTTTAAATCTCATCTTGCAACAATTCAATTTTTTCTAATATTACTTACCTGGTTCAAATTACTTTTTGCCCCCCTTTAAATAATTTAGCTTCACGCTGTTTCGAATTATCCTGGGAGACTTTGATTTCCACCAACTGGAACAGGCCAATCGTGTCCTTGGACCGATTTTCTTCATCCTCTTTGTGTTCTTCGTCTTCTTCGTCCTGATCAACATGTTCTTGGCCATCATCAACGACACCTACTCTGAAGTCAAGTCTGACATGGCAAATGCCAAGAATGAGTTTGAGATTGCCGACTACTTCAAGAAGGTATGACATGATATGTCGGTTTGTTCTTTTTTTGTTGTTGTATTTCATTGATGGTATAATCATGAATTTTTCATGTAGGTTAAGCTTGGCTCTGGACAAACAAGTCTTAAGTCTGGAATTTGAATATGTCAATCTACAAAGCTCATATTATACACTACATGTGAAATGTCCAGGATAAATATAATGCATACTCTCTACTTGTTAATACAAGTTGTTTTTTTATCTGTGTGGATAAACACATTTGTTGAGTCATTTTTTTGAAAATGTAATCAATACTAGCTCGCTACAGGTTGGTAATTTTTAAATTTTTAATCCTTTTGATAGTAACTTTCTTATTTATAACCAAACAGGGCTATGTGAAGATGCTGGACAAACTGAACTTCAAGCGTGACAAGATTGTTGACATCCAGCAAGCTCTGAAGACTGCTGACATCAACCAGGACAAGCAACTGGACTTTGACGAATGGAGACAAGATCTTAAATCGTTTGTACCTGTTTATCTTCATCTCTAGTTATTTTGAGTGCGTATATGTTAGTATATGAGTTTAGGACCGAATAACAAAAAAGCCTTGAACGCTTAATTCATAGACATCATTGTCAGTTCCTTAGAAAATACGGGTTTAGAGATAAAACGCTAGGTAAACTGAAAGATCAATAAAATTAGCAGCGTGTAACATTTTTATCGTTAAATGTTTAGGGGTCGCTCAAAATGTTAGTTCTGTCAACAGGGTTTCGCTGTAGAATTAGATATGTTGTTACTTTATCATCTATTATTTTAGATTGAATGAGTTTATGAAAAACACAACAAACAAAAAAACAAATAGATCTTTTTTCTTTCCAGCCGTGGGTATGCTGATGGTGAAATTGAGGCAATGTTTGCCAAGTATGACATAGATGGAGACAGAGTCTTGGATGAAGAGGAGCAGAAACGTATGCAGGCAGACTTGATGCATGAAAAGGTGAGTTTCTTTTTTACTGTTGTTATCAGAATATAATTGGTTTCACTATTTTGTGAGTGTTTGGATATACTACATTTTGAGATTTAAAAAACGAATGGAAGATGGCTCTTGAAATTAAATGGATTTTGAGTTTTGTCATAATGACAAAGGAAAATGGTTGTCCGTTATATTGAAAAGTTATTACAGTGACGCTTAAAGAACGTTATTAGATAATTACCAATTTGACTTATCAATGTTAAACCTGAGAATTAATTTTAGATTTTATAATGGAGTGGGGGCATAGGAATGCATTGTCTTTTGGGTCATTCAATATGTGTGAGTACATGCTATTTGTTACAGAAATCTTTTAAATTTTTCCAATTATATTACAGAACGCTTTGAACAAAGAATATGAAGACCTAGGTGGGAAGAGTGACAGACCTGGGACTGGTCGTCGTTCCAGCAGCCGCGTCAGTTTCAACGAGGGAGACAGTGGTGATGACAGTGATGATGAGGACAGTGGTACAAAATCTTCCAGAACAGGTCGCACATCCAGTGGTGTTTCATACGAAGAGTTTACAGTTTTGTCTCGAAGGGTGGACAGAATGGAGCACTCTATCGGCAGTATTGTATCCAAAATTGACGCAGTCTTAGTCAAGCTAGAAGCTATGGAGAAGGCTAAGCTCAAGCGCAGGGAAACCATGGGGAAAATTTTAGATAGTATCACAGAGGTGAGATTTTGTTTTTATATCACTTCTTTTCCTTCCTCTCCCCTCAACATGCTGTTTTGATAAAAATAGATCATAACTATGTGTGAATCAGATAAAAAGGTATCCAGAATTAACAAATGTTTTGCGTTTTTTTGCTTCTTATAATTTAACAAGTATCTTTCTTGTCTTTTCTTTTTTCTTTTTTTTTTCTTTTTCTTTCATTTTGTTGTCTTTTAAATCAAAACCCATGATACCTTTCACAAATTAAATTGTATCTACCAAACTCTATGATGATAACTCGTTTTCTTTGCATCAACTAATTTAATTCTTTTCCAATGAATATTTGATGTTGAAATGTTTTGTATGCACGTTATTGATCTATTTTTTATGCTTTGTTAAAATCATCAGAGTGATGTTACAAGTGATGAAATGAAGAGAGAGCAGATGGAAAAATTGGTGAGGGAGGAATTAGAAAGGTGGGACTCTGAAACATCAGTTGGAGCCAATAGTGCCCGAGGGGCATCACCAGGGGGCGGTAGTGGTCACAGCGGACTCAGATCTCGTTCACGTGCTGAATCTGGACAGAACGGGGTAAGTTGTCAGTATTAATGCATATAGAATTGCTTTGTTAAAAATATGTACATATTTATAGAAATACACTAAATTGCCTCATTATAGGTGAGATTTTATAAAGAAAACAGATGCAATGTGTTTTTATCTGTAGAGAATATTATTGAAGTTTTTATTTTAGATTTTTTTATTTTTTTTTAAAAGGACATTATTTTATGTACAGATCAAAACTATGAAAGTAAAGACATTAGGTTGCTTTTTAAGCTTTGAAATTTGTTTAATATAGTGATGGCTATTATAAATGCCATATTAGCGCATACTTTTTGGTTTTTGCAAGTGGACTCTTCATATGTGCGAGATGTACCTATCTTTCAATTAGAATTCAGCTTCTTTTTTTTTTTTTCTTTTTTTTTTGTCTTAAAAAACTATTGTTCTTTACTTTTTTTTTTTTTTTTGTTGTACAAATTATCAATGATGCTCTAGGTTACTTCTCTGTCAGTAGTTAGATTCCACAAATTTCTGCTTGTATTTTGTGCAATGCATTTCTAAGTATAAGCATTTCTCTCATTTCCAAAATTAAGAACTAGCCCACATTTGAAGTTTGGTAAATGCTGTTGAATATCCCATAATATTTCTGTTTTTCCAGTCGTCTGATGTTTAATGGGTAATTTCACGCAAATAACCTCGTAGATAGCTGCTTGCTCTTAGCTTAGTTGAAGTAACTGCTTGGTGCTTCTGGGCAGTACAATATGTGTTTCATGTATCCCATTTTAACAAAAATCAAATAGATAGTTAACAGCCTGTCATTTAACTCACTTGCTACAGATCACCCACCTCCCGGTGGGGGGGGGGGGGGGGGGGGGTAAAAACTGTTGACCTGGTTGAACCTGTTTGAGTGGTAATTTTTGGAGATCGATACTACAGATTTGACGACATTAGGCCGGGTAATTATTTTTTTTAACCTAAAAAGCGCCCACAATTGAGGTGATTTGCATGGGAACATAGCTTTGTAGCAAGTGGGTTAAAGCATGTCAATATCACTTTTTTTCTTGCTTTTTTTCTTTCTTTTTATTTTTCCTTCTTTTTTTTTTCTTTTTTTTTTTTTACTTGTAGTTGCCTATCTTTCTCTATAATCATAGCCACATTTGGTAGTTTACCTTAAGAATAATTTGTTCTTTTCTCTATCGTGGTATTTATGCTTTTGTGTCACGTCCTTTTTGCATTATCATTGATGGTGCAAAAGTGGAATTTCACAACATTTAACCTATAACATGAGTCCCTAATCCAAAAATTAAATTCCAACAGCAGAGAGTAGTAAATTTGATATATATACTGGGCTGATGATCAGTCTGCACAGATATCAGAAAAGAAGTCTTCTCTTTTCTTATTAACCTATCACTATTTATTCATAATATATGTTTCTAACTGTGGAACACCCTTGCTTCTCTGTGTGGTTCATCGTTATTGACTGTGACCATGCCTGGCACGGTTGGGTTTTTTTCTTCTTCGTTTTGTAATTATATCTTCCTAGTAAGTTCAGACATGGAAAATGAATAACTTCAGTAAAAATGTGCCTTCTAAGAGCTGGAAGTCTTTTAGAGGTAATCTGCATGGAAATCTGATTTTCTGTCCTGTTTTAGATGGGCTAAATTTGGCACTTTTCTTGGGGATACAAATTTTAGCGTAAACCATTATACCCATCAGATAACATCACACTATTTTTGACTTAGGAACAATTATGACTGGCATAAAAGATGTAAACCGATGACTTTAAATATTCTGTCAGTGGACCGATTGAAAGTAAGAACATACTTTCACTGATCCCTCAAAACACAGTGTAAATTCAAAGCACATACTTGTAATATAATATAGTAACTGGCGCATTCTAAATATGAATTAGTTATTGGGATTGGCCCCAATTTAGAAATTGTGACCTGTATATTAATTATCTATCAATCAGACTTGAAGAAGATTCCATGCATATCAAAGGCGTAAGCTGTATAAGTTGGAAAACACTACTGTATTTTGAAGACAAAAAACCCCTTGTTCTGTGTCATATTATGTGCTTATTAATATTGTACTATTGTTGTCACACAGTGGGCTGATCCCCTGCTTGCCTTAGATATCTTGATCCATAGATTTTCCAAATCTGTGTCAGGCCATGTGTACTAGTGGGGCACAGACTTGCGCTTAACCTGGATACATTTGTATCCTTATCTGGGTTTGCACATCGATGCCTTCTGCCTTGTACACTGTCCTCGGCCAGACCCAGAGTTGGTCCCTACACTGTT
>JARFNW010118731.1:0-22384 GCA_031763155.1 Dirona albolineata
ATAAATATATATATATATATATATATAAATATATATATATGTATCAGGCAAGGGAAACTAAATAGGACAATCAAAGAGTGCGTGTGGGGGTGGGGGTGGGGTGGGGAATGAATGGCACTAGTCAACCTATATCAAAATTGTCAAAAAAGCTTAACATAATTTCTCATATAAATCATAAAAAAGGCTTTAAGATTAGTATTAGCATTTGGCAAAAGGATATTTTTAATTTTGAGTGCACAGCAATACATTTATTTGGAGAGTATTTTTATTTGTCACATTAAAATAAAAAAGTTACTAATATTCTTTTTTTCTTTTTTAAAGCATGGCGAATAGCATGAATCATTTGTTAGAAGTGCTTAAATAAAAAACAAAAGCAAGGAGAGATTAAAAGCAAGGAGAGATTAAAAGCAACCCACAGTGTTCTTTGCAGTCACCACCATAACCACTAACATGACATTGTATTGTGGTAATTCTAATTCAAGTCTACAAAAACTATCACAAACACAAATGCCTTCTACATATAATATACCATTAGAAACTAAATAGGAAGGGGGGAAAATGAATATTAAAATATAAGATGACAATACTTTAATACTTCACCCATTACCTTGGAGCATGCACATTCAGTCCCAGATAGAAAATTATATTCAGTTTTACGATATTCATGACAGACTTCCGTTTAGCTAACAATATTTTACGTGGTGAAAAAAGCAAATGCAGAAAGAAAACTCAAGGGGGAGGGGGGGAGGGGGACAGGAAGAAAAAAGTCTGTCCCCCAAGCTTTCATTTACAATAAGCATCACTGACGAACGACATCCAAAATTAAAATAAAGAAGGACTAGATTTCTTCCTTGATGTGTAAAAGCAATATGGAGTGAACCCTTGTTGCTCTTTTAAGCTGGAGGAAAGAATGAGGACGCCTACCTGGACAGAACCCCCGTGTCTATTTGAGGCAGAGTTGTCCCCAAGGTATGTGTGCCGTGGCTGCTCACCCCACGCATGGTGACCCCTCGTATTTGAACTTGCCTGAAAGGCAATAAGTAGGATGCAACATTATATCATTAGACACACACCAGATGGATGTCAGACAGAGCTACGGTAACAAAGAGTGGGAGAGAACACAGCTCTCAAATGCAACCGCTCGCTCATCTAGCTCAAAATCTGCCTTGACGATGAAAACTTTCCACCATCAGACAGTAAAAAATTTAAAAAAAGGGGGGGGGGGGAGAAAATGTACATGTGAATAAAGTTTTAAAAAATCATTTGCCGAGCCGAGAGGTTAAAAAATGTGTTTTCATGCCCTGAACAAACACATAAAAGTTGGAACAATAAATAAAATGAGTCGTAAGTTTCAAATCTACAAGCTTCTTAGTTGAAGGAATAAAATGTACATAATTGGAGGGTTAGAGGGAAATTTGGACCGAAATAACAAAAAATAACCCCTTATGCCTTGTTTTTCAGAAAGAGAATATTGCTTGTATATTATCTGAAGGCAATAACTAATTAAATGCCACTTTACACTTGTGAATGCTAACAACCATTGCTTCCATTTTCTGCTCTGCCAAAATTAAATGAATGTTAAAATCCTGATTCACATCAAGGCTTAGACTCAATATTGAAGATGAAATCAGGTTGGCTAGGGCAAACCAAAGGCCATCAATTCCCCAGCTTGTCCCCATGATGTAACAGCCCAAGGAATCCTATTCATTGCCTTAGTTTGAAACAGAAGTAGACAATTCTATTACCAAACTGATCTCAGTGTGCAGATACTGTTCAAGTAAAAGACAGACAAAGTGTTTGCAGGTCCAAAACAGATTGGACACTGCCGTGATAAAGCAAATGGTTAAAATGATCCAAGTGATCGAAATCGGAAAAGTGTAAATCACCATGTTGAAATTGCATGGTTTGGGGGAAATATTGGGAACTGAAAGAGAGAAGACAAGACGGCATCTGTCAGTTGGTCTCAGATTTTGTTAGATATGTTAATTTTCAGAGATGTCAGCGAGCTTTCCTGGGGAAAAAAAAGGTAGGAAACTCCCAAACAGAAATTATCCTCACTCAATTTGCTTGTTATCGTTCCTTTTAGTACCGAAATTAAACAGTGTAGGGACCAGCTGTCTGACCGAGGACAGTGTACAAGCAGAAGGCAATGATGCAAAGACCCGGGTAAAACTTATCGAGGTTAAGATTGGAGATGAAGTTTCACATCTCTATTTTAGCACAAGGACTTGCCAACTGACCCAATACATTTTTATTGACATTGCACCATCTGATGGTGGTTCATAACTAGAGAAAATCATACTAATTTTGAGCGGTATAATAAAAAACCCAAAATATGAAATAGCCTTCAATCAGATCATCAACATGAACACATCTTGCTGCAAATTGGTCACTTCCTGCACAATGGCAAAACAAATTGTCCTTTTTTTCCACCATGAAGTACTTAGATGTACACTGCTTATTCAATCTAAATGTTATAATAATTAAGTCATGACATGTAATCCAGCTAATAATAACTGTATTAATCATGGCTCATACATCAGTCTTTAAAAAAAAGTTAAGAAGTAAATTCTAAAATAATCAATGTTAACAATTACGCTTTCAGAAAGAAAAATGAAGTCAGCTCACTTTTACCCATTCTGATTTGAATGACATTAAACAAGGTGATCATAAGATAAACCAGTCATATTTTATATCATTGACAGATTCCCCCACCCCATCAACAAGTATCAGCCCCATCTTGCGATGATTATTATTTTTCGCATATGATTTACGGATAACCTTAAAAACAATCCACACTGCAACTTTTTTATTTTTTTATTTTATTTGCATGATCTGATTTTATGTTCCAGGTTACACCAGAACCCACAGAAACAGATGCATGTATAATGTGCAAAAAATTCAGTCTAATAAACTAAAGCTACCTATATGCATTTCTTCATATCCACACATCTAAATGAAAAGATGTTGCCAAGGGAAAAAAAGGTTTGTAGAAAAAATATGAATTAATAAAACAACAATATGAATAACAATAATATTAAAAATCTTATTGAGCAAAAGACCTCTTCATCTGTCTCTGATCTTTGGTTAGTCAAAACTAAAGTGTGGACAAAGGACCTTGAAAGTGCTTTTGACTGATGTTTAAATACAATGAAAAATATATCCAGTTGAAGAACAGCTATAGTTCAAAAAACAATTTGGAAGCAAAAGTTAAACAGGGTTCAAAGCAATATGTTTGCACAGCAATGAATTGAGTTCAACCATTTCCCCCATAGCCCTGACAGTCTGCTATGAACCCTGTGAAAGCCTGAGAAGAGGATACATATTGGTGTCTTAATACAGCAGTCTCCATCTCAGAGCACAGACCTCGGAAGATGAGAAAAACGTGCTCTTAGGCCAAGTAAAGCTATTGCCATAAAAAAAAATATACCTTTCTCCCCCAGAGTTCCTCACCCAAATTACTTGGTTGAAGGCTTAAAACAGCCATCAGTCTAACAAAGCCAACGAATTAGTCCATAAAATGCAAGTCGGGTGAGCAGATATCTTACAGAGTGTTACTGAATCCATTGTTTTAAATTACTAGATTGGGATAAAACCCCTGCCATCAGTCATTCTAATCGACTGCACTTATATGGATAAATTCATATAGATATTTAAAAAAAATTGTTTTGTGAGATGACTGTGCTCTTAAGCAGACCACTCTTATGCGGTGAGCCATTAGGTGAAGACTACTGTGTGTGTGTTGAGACATTGATACACAACTTGTTAAAATCAATCAATTCCCTGTAATAACCTGCGAGTTGAGAGGGATAAAAAAGAAAATTGTGAAAACATACAAGTATCCAATTACTTTCAGTTAGTTGACATGACATTTGTCAACTGATTGAAGCTAACTCAAATACTTGCTACGTCTTCACTCAGGTAAACACAACTTTAACAGGTCGTCATTTATTCCATACCAAGCAAAACTAGATTAGACAAGAGCATAAGAACATTATTTCTAACAGCAGCACTCGAGTCAATGACTGTTACAACAAAGCCACTGCTCGTATTGTTATAATAGTAAAGGACAGCTGTCAAAATGAAATATAGATGACGAAAACTAATGGCTAAATCCAGTCACCTATGATGGCATCATTTCAACAGGAAAATGGGGGGCGAGTGTATGAGTGAAAGGATCAAATACGAGTTAGGTTCATCAAGGTGCAGTAGTTATCAAGGATAGACAAGAGCTGTCAGATATGACGACTGTACATACCTTTGCTGCTGGATGTCCTCGTCCTTGGTTCGGATCCCTGGCGGGCGACACTCCCGAATCAACTGTACTCTGAGGGGTTGACTGAAAACCAAAGAGAAATACTGAAACAGTGCTGCATAAATACTGGCAAGGGAATAATAAAGAAAAAAGTGAACAGAAATTGTACCTGGAATCTTACTGTCCCAAAGTAACACAAGCTTTCTCCACTGTCAGGTACGCACCCCAACCTCCAAATCAAACTGGCATTGCCTTGACAAACGGGAAACTCACAATGCTAACAGCAACCAACCCACACATGAACACGTTCACATTAACCTAATAACCATAACATACAAGTGAAATTGAAAACTCAAGGATGATAAGTGAAACTTTCATAATTCATAAATCAAATGATTAACAATTCAATTAAGTTTCGGGTCCCCCTATTTCCAAGCTACATAAATATGCGAATGAAACAAAATATGTAATAAAGAGAGAGATGACCATCTAAGATCCTAACAAGTGAAGTAACAATCATTTTTAACAGACCACAATGGATTGTCGATTTCATCTTAAGGCCTCGAGCAGCCACACTACTTTCATGACCCACCAGACATATATAACAACTATGAATTATAAACAATGGGAGCAGCTTGATAACAAATAAACAAATGTGACAAAGAGAAAGCACTAACCACCTGTCGTCCGACCCAGTCAAATTGCCAATCACACTCGTACGTCATTTTTTCCATGAGATCAGTAAACAGTTTTCGCAGGTAATCATAGTCGGGCGTTTCAAAGAAGTCTAACCTCCTCACATAACGCAAGTATGTGGCAAGTTCTTCTGCAAAATACAAAAACAAAACAATGATTAAAAAAATATAAAAATAGTCAAATGTTATCATCTATCTCATGAATATAAAAATTCCTATATTTTGCTGACACGTTAATCTCTTGTCTAATCATCATCAGTGACAGTCCTAACCAAACCAGTACAATATTTTCTTCTTGATGCTCCTCAGACAGTGAATATGAAGTAGCTTTTATCAAAATTTGCAGATATCAATGTTGCCCATTTTATTTCCCAACCTAATCGTCTAGATATTTCCTCATTGTCCCCATCACCTCCCTTTGCACCTAAAACATTGGGAATTAAAAACATTTCAGTTTTATCTGACCTGATTCAATATCCAGTTAATGTTAATAAATTTAAGACAGGACAAGATTTCATTCAAATAAAAACAAAATAGGACACCCTGTTTACCCAGGCAAAGCAGAGATAAAATTCCAAACAGACAATAAAATAAAATCTATTAAGTCATGATCTCTTATACCCCCCCCCCCCCCCCATGTAGATCAACGAAGAAATAGTCTCACCTGGGAAATTCTCACAAAGAACTTCGATTTGTGTTGCTCGTTTAGTGTCCCCGATTTTTTGGTATCTCTCTTTTAAAGTATCTGCTTTAAGGCCTTGCCATGGTAAACTACCACGGAGGAAATACATAAACATATGGCCCAGGGCTTCCAGATCGTCTCGCCTGCTTTGCTCTGAGGAAAACAAAAAAATTAATAACATTGATTTGCTGCAAATGAGGTTGCATAGAAATTTTTATCTTATAAAATACACTTCCTTTTCAAACTTACATTTTATAAATTTGTCACATGAATACAACTATAAAACAATATCATTATAACACTTTATTGACACATGGCGGAATACCAGAACAGTTTTTAAAAATCGAAATGTTGAGACAATTTAACACAAGAATCTTAGGTTTAGCATAATTTATGGGCTGGGAAGCATTACTAACGTGAGCACACTTCATTCATGGTCAGATTTGTTAAATTTGGAAAATGCTGTCTGCTCCCATGACTTACTGTTTATTTGTGCACTCTATAAATAGATGCATTTACTAAAATGTCATGTCTGTAATAGATGAATATATATAAATTGATACTATTTTAGATCATTTCAAAATAATGGATGAGCTCATAAAAAAGAGGAAGAAGTACCTTTGCCCAAGTGTGTATTGATGCTCATGTAACGAGCAGTGCCTGTTAAACTTTTATGTTCTCTGTAAGGAATATGTTTGTGAGTTTCGGGATCAATGTATTCCTTTGCCAGGCCAAAGTCTATTATGTGTATAATATGCTGCTTTTTGGTCGACTGCCTTCCTATCAAGAAGTTCTCTGGTTTAACATCTCTGTATATCAAATGTTTGGTGTGCACATATTCCATCCGTGATATCTGAAAAATTCCAACAAAATGTTATTAGCAACACAAAATAAAACTGTAATCCATAGCTGAGAGAAAAACCATATAATCTTTGTATTTGTAGATCGAATCAGGAATATTCAACGACAAACCACACATGAAACTGCTTGCCGCAACAAGCTTAACTTCGCAAAAATGCACCTTTGGTTGAAAACAGCATTTGACAAAGTCTTCTAATCCTAATGAGGAAAGGGGTTGGGTGGGAATTAGTCTCATCCTTTGTCATCTCTGCAGACAGGAGCTCGCAAGCACCTGCCCATCATCAACCTTTGAATTTACCAAAATGTATGATTTTTAAAACCACCTGATGACTATTATTCATCATTTTTTTTCTGCACTTCCTGCATTGCAACATAAACATGACACGCTCACATCAAATAGAACTTACCAACTGAATGGCAATCATCAACACTGTTTTCAAACTAAACTTTCTTTCACATAGATCAAAAAGGTCTTCAAGACTTGGACCTAATAATTCTATAACCAAGGCATTGTATCTGTTGACTGGACCAAAGTAAAATACAGTCGGCACACCCTCTGAAAACAAGAGAAAAATAAATAAATATAAATTGCAATAATATGGGTTTTCTGGACAAGACGATGCTTTAAAAAAATTTGCAGCCTAAAGCGAAAAATCCATTGCATGCAACAAAAAAGGGTGTGTCAATCAAATTGACTTCTTTGATGAAAGTGAAGCTGCCAAATTAGCTGTGCCGCCAACCCCCCCCTATGAAAGAATGAGAATGCAGCCATTGTCTTGTGGATCATTCTTTATCATTGTAAGGATAATGGGCAATGGAGTCGAAACACAAGTATTCTCGATTGGGGTGAAAAAGATGAGGTCTGTGTCTAGATAGCCCCCGCCCCCTATAAATACCTATAAAAATTGCACCAAAAATTGAAAAACAAACGAACAAAAACAAAACAATAAAAACAACTCAAAAATTAAATTAGCACTGTAGATTATATTACAAAGAAACAAATCTTTTATTCTTGTTCCACAACAGGGAATCCAAACAAATCAATATATTACTCTCCCCCAAGCCAAACTGCACTGCCATTATTACCAAGGCGACAGCACTGTAATTAACTGTGTAATTAATGTAAGGCTGCCCCTCATGACCACCAATCAATGAAACAGTGGTAATTAGTGCTATACAGTCATCAGCTGGACTCTATACACAACTAATACAGTCTACAATAACAAGCATCAACAAACTCAAGCTTAATTTGGACCTTTTAACTTAAACAAAAAAAAAGAACAGCACTCTTCACACTCACACATATGAAGAAAGAATGATAAAACAAAAGTAAATATAATAATATGAAGGTGCATCATTCCTCTTTTTACTTTTAATGTTGCTATAATTATAATATCTCAGCATTCAGGCATAATTATATTCTCTATAGGATTGTCTGGATTTGCTTTCTCATTATAAATACAAAATACAATACACATAAAATGAAATGTACACAATTCATAACAACGAGAGAAATGAACATATAATGTGTCTATTTATATCCAGGCTGATTGGGGATGAAAACCTACCGGATGGACCAAGCTGTTTGTAAAATCTGTATTCCAAATGGAGCTGTGGAGCTCTTGATTTCATTGGTTCCTGAAAAAAATTAAATTGACTTGGGTAAAATAATTTAAAAAACAAAAAAACAAACCAACCTCAGATAAATGACACTGCAAGGTCATGCAGATTGCTGGGATTCAACTACCAGCATTATAATAAACATCAAATAATATCAGGCATCATAATACATTATTTTCCACGACAATAAAGGTAATAATATTAAATAAAAGGAAGTATATATATACCATATATTGTATTTCTTACAAGGATTATAATTTGTGCCAAATTTAAGAAATTCAAGGATCCAAAAAGGATTTTACAACACTCTTTTACTGCTTGAAACTTCCATTTCATTTGAACAAATAAAATACATCATTCTCATCTTACAAACCACAACAGGAACATAAACTGTTTAGGTTAAAAAGAAAAGAAAGTAATTAATTGAGCAATCAATATTTTTAAAATTTAGCCACATTATTGATATATGGCACAAAATAATGACAAAGTTACCCCCCCCAAAAAATTTTTTTAGAAAAATTAATTTTTTATTTATAAAAAAATGAAAAAACCCCACATTTTTATTATAAATTACAACGTAAGTAGCAATGTAGAAGTGATATAAAATATTAAAATCCTGCTATATATGACAAATCTTTGTAATCTTTTTATAGAAATAATAATAGTTACTACTCTACCTTCTTACACCACTGCAACCTTTTAATTTGCTAATATCTCTATATTTTGCCACTTTGGCAAAATTTCCAGTTTCTACAGCCGTTGAACACCTGAGGCTACAATATTATGTTGTCTGGTCCTAATGGTACAATATGAGTAATATTGAACAGTATTGCTTCTTGAACCAAACAAGGTTCATTCGCACTGTGGGCTGATCCCCTACTTGCCTTCACAATCTAGATCCATAGATTTTCCAGCTCTGTATCTGGTCATGTGAACTGGCTGATCCCTACACTGTTTAATTACGCCGCTGAAGGGAACAAATAACAAACAAACAAATAAATATCTCTATTACTATTAATGTGACTCACCAATTTGATGGCAACATGTTCGTTGTTGTACAGATTTTTTCCTGAGGAGAAAAATTCAAAATTTAAACAAATTATTCTAGAATAATTTATGAATTCTCTGATCAAAGGCAATGAATTTATATTCTAAACAGCATTTTTCATTGAGTTCACTTAAATTGCTAAGCACCAAATAAAAAAACCAAACCAACATGTCAACTTACAATTTTAATTGATCCTTACATTGACAAAGTTTTGAAATTCTAAATGATGCAAACAGAAACAAAATCAAAGTGTGGTGAAAAGGAAGTTGTGGATTGAATCAAATTATAAATATTTCTAGTCATTTCAAAAGAAGAACAGCCAAACACATGACATTCTTTTAATGCCTAATAGAGCCAGATGTAGCACTTCAATTCACAAACATTTCAGATTCACAAAAAAATAATAAAATGGATGAAATCTGAAAATATGTGTTTCTGAAATAGAGGGAATACATTTGGTGGTGTGACAGTCCACTACAGCACTTGTTTCAGTTGAGGATATATATATATCACAGCACAATGAAAAGCTGTCCTATTTCACGGTCTATCAACTTTGCCAAGTGACGCTGATTCTCTTTTCAACGAGCTGTGGTTTCTATTCCTGATCTTCATAGTTGTGTCACATTTATGGCAGGAATCAGGGGTCTAAAAAAAGTTTTAAAAGATTGTGTGCCAACAAAAATGTGGTTATAGAGTCTGCTGTTGGAATGACAGTGGTGTACAATTCAAGTTGATGAAAATGTGCAATACTCAACAGACTTATAATGCCCCACCAACAAAAGGTGATGTCAATTTGTGTCAGATGGTCATTGCAACTGATTGGTTCAACTTTTATATAGAAAGCTCAAATCCCAGGAGTACAAAGTTGGTCATTACAATAATAAACTGCAACGCTATATTTATCTACACATAGCCTTGATAAAGTGATCTACATGAATAATTTTCTGAGATGACGAAAAAAGCTCATAATCATAACTATAAATATAAATGGTGCAGTGATGATGATAATCAAAATCAAGAGGATTATAAAAGCCTGACACTCTCACAATCACAACCTATCAAAACAAATGTGTTGAGGAAAATCTACTGCAAACACCTGATAAAAATATAGCAAATTTCAAATTTAACACATCTGCTGTGAATGTAAACAAAAAATCCAAATATCAACAGGAATCCAAATTTTGTTTAAAATCCAGATTTCAAGGTGATTAAACTGGCCTTAAAACGAGGTTGACAAAAAAAAAGGATAAATCCAAAATGCTATCCAAACTTCAGCTAACAATACAAACATTCTGCCCACATTCATATCTATTTTAACTTAATCTGTTCCTTAAATTTCATTCCCTGAAGGATAATTTACAACAGATTTAGTAAGAAACTTACACACACAGTAACACCTATTCATGCGCCATCATCCAAGTGTAAAATCAGGATAAGTTTAGAATAACTTGGAAAATGTCCCCCATCCCTTACAATTACGATTTAGAGTAGTGGCGTTTAAACTTAAAAAGCAATAATATAAAAAAGGCTAAATGAGAATACACTATTTTGAGACAATGCTAAGTTTTAAAGTAAGAAGGGTATGATGGGTTGATATAGTAAGTACCCTGACCCTATCTTCTATCATCATCACTCTCTAACTTACTTAGTTTAGTCTAACTCTAACTAGTGAAAAGCACAGATTGCTGTAGATACAAATTCTATTTCAACTTAATATTCTCAATTCTTCCCTCAATATTTTGATGACAGCAAAAGAATTGCTTTTCTAAGGTTTCAACCCTTACCTATGACCTTCTTCTATCTTATTTCTATCAATTTGACTGACAACTTAAAAAACCCAGCTCTGAATCATTGTCTACATGGTAACCAGGTATGTATTATTTCGATTATTTTTATGGATGCGAATGAGAGTGCCCACACATAATAAAATACCAGGTACTTGAACCGTAGTTTGGAGGTGACACAGCATGATAGATCATAATCATAGAGTATAATAGTCTATAGTTGACAAAGCTTGATAGGCTGGACTTACTCATCAACTTACTCCCTTTCCTCCTTTGCCTTCCTTTACTTACCAAGCAGTCTTTGGACTTTGGGTGCTGGGTTGTTACTTTTAAAAATATGATTTTATTCAAAAATAATTGTTAAAGTTAAAGACAAGAAGACAACTTGAGACCTTTAAACTAAAGTGCTGTTCGTATGGCGAAACAAAGTGGTCAAAATCAGAATTGTTGGGGAGGTGGTTGGACACAACAGGCGGGTTGACTCACTTTTTTGGGGATAAGTAAGAAGAATGTGTCACCCACCTGGCTGCTACTGACTAAATAAACTCACCAACACGAAGTTCTCCGAAGTTCCCACATCCTATCTTTTTGCCAACCCTGAAGTTTGGACCAACCATCAAAACTCCAGTGTTACTGGAAGAACCAGTTCTCTGTGAATGCATGTTGCTTCTGGCGCTTGATTTACGACGTCGCCGGGATGTTTCTTCTGATGTCTCAATTTTGGGTGTTGTCATGGGTGAGCCCAATGATTTTCTTAGTTCGCATTTAGACTCTACCTGTCGTGGTGGATTTTAACCATTAAGTAAATAATCTCCAGAACACACACAATTAATTAAAACCACGTTAATAAGAAAACAAACTCTAGGGCAACGTATCCAATGCCAGTGAGCACGAGTTTTTTACTATTTTAGTCTGTGGTTTGGTACTGTACCTCGCTGCGACTGCCAGTGCTTAGCTAGGGCAACGAGTAAACAGTGGGAACTTTCTACATTTACAGTAGATGTATCCTCATCTCAGCACAATAATCCATATAATAATTGACTAACCCCCTTCCAAGGCGGCTAGTGAGATAACTAAGCCATAATATATAAACACAGTCATTAATCGTAGCCCAAATGCGGTATTATCAGTGATGAAAAATAACTTGTTTTCCTGTCTTTTGTCATCGATATCAGCGCCTCATAACCTAATAAAGCCGGAATCAATTATTCCGCCTTCCGATTTATAAAACATATACGCATTTGTTTATGGTCTTTAAAAGTGTAAATAGTTTATATTCGGGTAATTTTCATGGTCACACAAATCAAATATGATAATTTATATATAAAATTAATGAAAATATAAAGAACTAGATTGTCATCGCGGAGAATTAATCCGGAAGTCAAAGAGAGGATCGGATGTTTGAGTGCGCAGGTCGGGTTAAGACCCCACGAAAAAGTTATTATTTTTTTTGTTTTAAAAAAATTGCACGTTTGTCAGAAAATTTTGGCACAGATATTTTCCACAGGAAAGTCTGAGAAGAATTTGCACTTGACTAATATTTGTATGATATGCTTTTTCCCAATCGATCGGCTTCGAAACTTAACAAATACATGAATCAGCTGATATGTGACATCACTTCCTCCTATTAACTTCTTGTAAAAGAGTTCCATCTACCAACCAACATAAACAAACAAAGATGGTGGATCATTCAAAGCTTTCAACCCAAAGAAGATGATAACTACATAGACATATTTTGAAATTTGCGTGAAACACAGTTGTCACAATGGGTGCAGCAAGTAGATTTCTTGCGGTAGTTTCAGTTTTAGAAGGTAATAAAACACTGCACTGCTCTTATGGGGGTTGGTAAAGAAGTTTACTATGAATCGGCATGCCTAATCTTGCCTTTTCTCAGACTTCTTTTTTTTCCTCTTGAATTGTGACTGCTATTACTATTGCTATATCTATAATTATAGGAGTTGGTGTCAGCAGCAATGAGGGTCGCAAATGTCACACTTTTAGTTTATTTTGACTAGACTAATTGATTTTGGTTTTATTAGAAATATATTTAATATTCATTTAATCTTATTTATAATGAATAATGTATTTACTTTGTACACTTTTTCAACTTTTTGTGTAGACTAGATTAAGACATAAGATAGTTCTTTAACTTTAACTTTTTAATTTTATGGACTTAATCTTATCCGAAGAAATAGAATGATGAGGGAGGGCTGCCAGACTGACAAGTAGTAAAGCCTAAAAAATCTGAAATTGAATAAAAAAGAATGAAAAAAATAGAGCTTCATTCAAGTGTATAAGTATAACAAGTAACAAAAACTAGAATGTTTCGAGTCTCACCTTCATCAGCTAATAACCACAGACAACACAAAAAGGCTTAGTCAGTTCAGTAAAACCAAATAGTCTCAGAGTCAGAGCTGTGCATGCTCTGTAGAAAATATAGTGCCATCTAGTCTGCTGAATAGATGGAAAACAATGTATCTACGCAACATAAACTGCTTATAATGCCAAGTGATGTGAACACTGAAAGTTCCATAAATCTCCTCCAGTTTTGGAAGTTTTCAGGTTTAAATTAAACCCTTTTTAAGACAAGGCTAGAAACTAGGATTATGATTGATTGGTAGGAATGATTGACACATTCAATGATATCAATATCGGTTGTAAGCAGCGTTTGTCCTTGTCCAAAAATTGTATTCGCGCCTAACAGGCAGCGTGTGGTGTATTACGTGTTGAGTGTTGCGTTTCTTACCTGGGGTAAATGTTCTACTGTAAAGCGTTTAGAGCATGGTGATGATAGTGGATAAGCGCTATATAAATTCCATTTATTATTATATAATCAGCCTTTGGCAAAGACAGATTTTTAGACGAATAATTTTTATTTACAGGTCGAGGATTTCCAAAAAGGCCCAAACATCGATTGATAGCTGAGGCAAAGTTTGATGGAGAGCTTCTGGCAACTGATCCAATTCCACATAATGAGTCGCCTGATTTTAACCAGGAACTCGCTTGGGAGCTTGATAAGAAATCTCTGCAGCAGCATCGGTTGCAGAGGAGCTCCATTAAGATTCAGGTGTATGCCGTTGACAGTGAGTCAACCATGAAAGAATCTGTTGGTTATATTGTCATGGATTTGAGGTCAGCAGCTCCCAATAAACAGGTGATCTTTGAACCAAGAAAAAAGAAGAAGGCTTTTTAAGAATATGACCGTGAATATTGAATGTATTGTTTTCAATGAAGGCTTTAAAAAAATATACAATTAAAAAAAAGAAGATGATTGTTTTAAAAAATATATGATATAAATGACTGCGAATATTTAATGTATTGTTCATTAAGTTTCTTTTTTCTTTATTGAGTGCATACTTTTTCTATGTTTAAAAAAAAGAAGAAGATTTTAAAGCATTGGGTGCAATCGAGGGCGGAAAAAAAAGTAAAAGATACAATACAAGTTTAAAAAATTTAGTTGATTTTGCCAGCTCTTTGCTTTAGGTTAGGGTAAATTTTATTTGATTTGGATTGCCATCAATTCTTTTAGAAATTGTAGGCATGAAATGATATATACTGACCACATTTAAAAACGCACCACTGAATTATCGTTCTTTCATCTCAGAATATACATACTCATTGAAGCTTAATGAACGACTCCAAACGAATAATTGAGTATAATAATTTGTGATATTTGATGTTCATCCAATTATGAATAAGATAACACAAAAACGGACAATTGGAGACGATTGGTTAATTAATTAAAAGGAATTTAAATAACAGGGGTAAAATGTGAAAAAGGGGGGGAAATCTAAACTGACTTTTAATGCTTAAATAATGCGTGTGACCCCCTCTGGAATCAAGGCAAGCATGAACTTTCTTCTGCATGGATCTGATGAGTCACTGTATGCGCCTCTGGGGGATATTCAGCAATGCCTTGTGTAGCGCTGCTCCATTTGTTGAGGGGTTTCAATGACACGGTTGTTGTGCACTCGTCGACCAAGATCATACCAGAGATGTTCAATTAGCGACATATTCAACGAATATGGTGGTCAATTCAACAAGTTGAAGTCCTGCTACCGAATTGCGTCCATTTTTAATCGAGCGGTATGAGGACGGGCGTTATCCTGCTTAGCAATCTGAAGGTCTTGATAAGCCTGAAATATTGCGATTACTGTTGACATAATGACCTCGTCCATGTTGGTGTGTGCGGTAACGCGTCGCTGTAACACATGTAGAGGTGTCCAATGATAGCAACGGATACCTCCACAAGAGGGCACACTTCCTCCTCAGTAGCTGTCCCTCTCTGTGACGCAATTTGTAGCGTAATTTCACCTTGGTTCCAAACCCAAACTCGTTCATCGGCATGACAAAAACATTAAATATGCTCTCGTATGTAATTCTAAACATGTTGAGTCCAGTTTTGATGTTGCCGAGCCCATTGGCGACACTGAAGATTCAACTCAAGACTGACATAGGGTCTTCTTCAATTTAGTCCCGCGTTTCTCAGTCGGTTGCAGTTGCACACAGTAAAAATGTGATTTTAATGGCTGCTGACCTAGTTTATGCATATAACACAGTAAAATTGCAGGCTTTCAAAATATCTGATTTTTTATAGTGGTGCGTTTTTAAATGTGGTCAATATAGATAAAAGACACTTTTCTCAGATAGGTACTCTTATATTTCAATTACCTTTCTTCCATCAAGGTGTCTAAATGGTATCACCTGCTACACAGTAAATATTCAAAACTGAAACCGGAACTAAGGCTGGCTTTGTATTTGGATGAAGATGCCAGTCCTGCAACTGAAGCACCTGTTGCAGCACCGTCGACGACCAGAGGTACTACAACAATATTTTTCATACATATATATAAGATTTCCCCATTTGTTTGATAGCTTAGTTTTGGTGATGGACCCAATCTTGGCAACACGCAATATGATGTGTGCCTCTTTTTTAAAAGGTGTTAAAACATATTAGGCTAATCCATGGCATTGATGTCCAAGTGGTTAGGCTGCCAGGTTCGAATCCTCTCAATGCTGCAAGGCCCAACTTTGAATCTTTACGTAGACTCTTTACACCTTTTTTCCCCTCACTTGACTGAGGTGTGAATAAACTACCTGGCATTAAATCCTGGTGGCAGTTAGACTTTGAGATAGGGGGTGGTAATAAGATAATAATGATAAATAGCATTTATACAGCATTTCACTTCATTGGAAACAGGCTTAAGCACTTTACAAACACATCTATGGGATGAAAATGCCACATTTAGTGCAGCCTTATTTGTGTTAAAATGGTTTTAAAAATTTCTTTCTTTCTTGATCAATTTACCTTTTGTACCTTTCGGTGTAAGGCATCATGTTTTAAAACTTATCTTTTAAAGATAGAATTGCTGGAGCAAATCACCTTTAAGATTGAAGTGCCCATGTGGCAAAATAAAGCCAATTTTTTTTATTTACACTTTTGTTAATAACATTTTTGTTTTTTAATTTCCCTCTTTACTTTTTATTTTATTTGAAGAACCAGGCCAAAAAGGAGGCTTTGATCTGAAGACGCTGGTACCGATTTTGAACGAGGAAGATGGATACTATCAAATTGGACCGGTACAGTCTTGCACAGAACAGTTTGTGTTGTCCGTCACCATAGCTTATGCCAGCAACCTGCTGCAGGTTTGTGGATTTCATTTTTATCCATTTTGTGAGTGGGAAATTATTTATTTATTTATCTCTTTATTTTGTTGCTGTCCTTTATCTATTAGTTCCTGTATGTCTGGGCCAAACATATTTGTTGTCACATCTCATATTATTGTTAGTTCTACAAAATGTTGGTTTTTAAAAAAATTATACGTGCATGCTTAACCATTCATAGATTTAATGGAAAGGAACATAAGATAGATTATTCAAGACAAGATGGATTTTTGTAATCCAATAAGAATAAGACGCATATAAATTTGTTACTTCAACTTCAGCATGTAGGGGTTCAGCACAGATAAACGTAGGATAGTATCATGCATATAATTCAGCACCAAACTTTGCTTGAAAATTCAAACTCACTCACTTTGACTATTATAAAAAGGTAATTTTCTTCTTTTTGTTTCGGTTTCGATGCTCAAAGCGGGATCCCCCAAATTTCAACACGTTTGACCGTTTTCAGGAGCTTCTCACTCTTGGGCCCCACCACTTCTCTGAGGGAGGTGTCCCACTGGGCCATATAAGCAGCAACATTTGTTCAAACGCAGCTTTCATACATCTAACAAATAATCAATACAAGGCTACTCAATCATAAATAGTTCTCTTTAGTAAAGACAAACTGAAAATCCTATGAAAAGTGAACTTTGATCATAATAATAAAAATGACATTGAACATATATATAGGGCACAAACTTACTGCCTTCGTGAATTCACCATTAGTGTAGCATATTGTGAGTAAATGTAATGTGTTTAGAGCCCTCACTATACGGGGGATTGTGGCCAATTCAAGTGTACATTATTATTATTATTAATATTGTTACTATTGTTATCATTATAAATTCTTCATCTTATTTTCAGCTCATTCCAAGTAATTCAGCCCTGCCAAACTCAGGAGGTGGATATTTCTTCTACTACTCATTGTTGGGAAATGATGTTTCAAACGAGCCTTTCCGTGATATTGTCAATCCGGCCTTTCCCGCAGAGAGGGCATCTGTGAAAATCCGGAGCAGTGTGGAAGCTCTGAGAATTTTCTTATCACATCAGCCAGGATTACAGGTAATTAAAAAATAATAATTTGTTTGCGATCAGATTTGTCTAGGTCCCACCTGGAATTAATGGATTTTATATCAATGATTCAATCTAGGATTTCTAAGTTTTCTCAAGTGTTTTCCATGTACAAGTGAGTTTATACTTGTATTATCCATTTTCAAGCGTGTCTCTTTGTATGAATTGAGTTGTCAGAATCTTTAGTATTGATATTCTCATATTTGCCTCTTTTCCTTTCTGGCAATTTTTTTAATCTTACAGATCTAGGGATAATTAACTCATGTGTACAAATCGTTTTTGGTAAGTAATGCAGCAATCATGTACTATTTATTTAACAAATTATATCAGGAATGAGGAAACAGATTTGTTTGGATTTTCTTCAAGGAAGCTGCTCTGAACTCAAGCTTTATATGAAATCGCCCTTTTCCTGCTTATGGAATGAAATTAGATCAGCAACATTGGCCAAATTATGGATCTGTGTTTATTTGGTTGGTGAATTGTTAAAACTTTTGTGTAGGAATGAACTTGCGATCAAAACCTGCTTTGCTCTTGCACATCCTTTTCTGTTGAGGGTAATGGGATTCCCGATTTCTATTCTATCCAGATTCATTTGTGTTGTGGAGATCAGTCACTGGGAAACTGTGACATCCCCTTGAGTAAGCTCCTGAAATCTGACAGCACTGAAATCTACATGAGACCCGTCACTATTGAAGGTTCCTTTCAGGTCAGTTAAAATTAAAAAGTACGATTCCCAAACTCAATACTGAACATAGGGTATCTATAATAATGTTAGGCATATGCCGACTTTACTTGTATTGTTATGCAGAAAGATTCTATTCTTTATAAAACACTTATTTTCATCGTTAGATAATTCAATAATAGACAATTACTGATAGCAATGAAAATGATGATATGACGGAATGTTGTGATGATTTGAGCTACAATTTATTTGTTTATTTGTGTCCATTTCTGAAGATGTTGTCGGTGAATCAGTCGAAACAACAGATGGCAGCATTGCCAGGGAATTTGATGCCGAGTGTTGGGGTGGCCGTGGTGCTGCGCAAAGAAGACATGGTGAGAGATTCATTTGATTCCATAGTTTTTAATTTTAAGATTATAATATATATATCAACTTAAATATAATTTCTATTAGATAAATGATTACTGATATCTTAAATATTATGTTTATTTTTCGGAATTGATAAGTAGATGTTGAATGACTAATGATGTTAAATAATTTTCTATTGTTTTAGATTATTTTCTGCTCTAATTTTGATAAAACTAATACGAGGGCAGAAATTATTCCTTTTGTCAATTTGTTTTCCTTCAGGCTGTAAGAAGTCCGACTAGAGACGGCCAATCAGCCCTCATAACGGGAGCCTCTCCCAATGTGGAGGGTCACGCCTTCTCCCCGAAGCGAGAGGGAGGACAGAAAAGGGATGAGAGAGGTTCAGGGGATGCTCACTATTCAGACGACACATTTGAGGACGACTCACAGGACCAGAGATATCCTGCCAAAGGTATAAAATGTCTTTGATTTGGTTACTGTCAGTCTGCCAGACTCAAGATCATGAGATCCTGGGTTCAAATTCTGTTAATGCTGGACCTGACTTTGTTGAGTCCTTGTGAAAGACTCTTTACAAATTTGTCGTCATTTGGCTGAAAAATATGAGACTTACTGAAGCCAATTGTGTGTAACATGACCTGAAGGCAATGTGGAAGTGGTTTCTATGAAACACAACACTTTTTTGCTCTATTTCTTCCACTTCCACCTTCCCTTCATGTACATGTCCTCACTTGACCTATCTTTGTCTACATCTATATACATTATTTAAGTCACGGTCATTGTGCAATAGTAGTTAGTAGCTTTACAAAATTATTTCAATTCGATTTGATATGATTTCCACAAATATAGTCTATTTGGACAGTCTGTCATCATTTTTAGCAAAACGGAATTAACAATATATACAAAGTTCTATATATTGTGGAAAAATGTTATACAGTACTGAATCATGGACATTAGATAGCAGAGATAAAAGTAGGTTACAAGCAGCAGAAATTATATTCTTGATTTGTTCTGAATGTATGCATGGTTTTTCCTTTATTTATTCCCATATCATTGTGACAGATAATAAAATTGATAATAAAAAAGAGGAAACTAAAGTGAAAGAGACTCAACCTAGCAAACAGAATACACATCATCAAGTACATGAGAAAAAAATTGGTGAGTTGGGTTGGTTTTTTTCTTTTTACAATAATAATGAAATACTTGGACAGCGTCAAACTCTGTCCAACTTATTCAATTGCTTTTTACAGCTATAGAATATTCATAAGATATAGGACAGTTCTATACATGTCAATAAAAAAAATACTCACTAAAACTCATACAATGCATGATAAAACCTTTATTTCTGTCTTCAATTTGAGTTTTTAAATGTGTATGTTAGTGATAGTGCATTTCTCAGCTGGAAAAAAAAACATGACTAAAAGTTAAATCAGAGAAAGGTTATGCTTATGAATAATGAAAGCAGTAGACCTTAAAATGTGAAGAGGATTGTGTACATGAATTTGATTTTGTAAATAATAAGACGCCGAGTTGTGCAGTCATGAAAAAAAACTTATTTTAGATAAAAGTATCTACTGCACTATGAAGTTTATTTAACCCATTCATTACAGTTGAAAAAAGGATTATTTTACTTCATGCAGCTCATTAATGAAAGGTTACAAACTCAACCTCTGACCTTGAAATTGTGATAAATCAATGCATTTTTCTACTTCTTTTCAATATGTAATATATTGCCTGTACTTTGTTTGTTGCGAATGCTCATCAACAGTTTCTTTCTTGACCCAGGTCACCAACCGGCCGCATCCCTTCCCCAGCAAGTCCACCATTTCACCTTTAGTGTAGACCTTCGAAGCATCAAGGACAATCACTCTACCAACACAGTCAACGTTTACCTAAGGTAACGGGCTAGAACAGCAGCTCTTTGGTCTTATGGAAATTGTAATAATGTGCGATTTTTATGGGTTATTGGTAGGGAAATTCTACTGTGCCAGAAATAGAAAATAGACAAGAATAGAAAGAAGAAAAAAAGACTGCCAAGAGCTGGGATCAAACCACCTCCTTGCAGACTGACACATTACCTCTGAGCAAGTCCACCACCCTTTGTCTATTGTCTATCTCTCCCACTGCAACATTTTCCTATCCTACAATTATTCTGATTATCATCTCAATGGGCGCTGCCCATTCATTCATTTTATGCTTCATCGGTGGTGAGCCTGTTCATGTACAGGGCTACAAAGTGTAAACCCATCTTTAATCTTTTATGAACATCAAATGATGGAACATGCTTTTGAAATTGATTGCCATGTTTTGTTACCAGCAATAATAAAGTTACAGTTAGCAAAATCATTTGAAGCATGGAATAAAGATAAATGAATGAGAATTCAGAAAAAGTAGGTTAACTAAGTGCTTTAAAAACTGGGTTATTATAAAATGAGGCTAAATGTGACAGCTCTCACGCCTCCCTGGAGAAATTAAATAATTTACGTCATGTTTTTTGTTCTGAAATCCAGATACACCTATCCGTTCTTTGGAAGTGCAGCGCCAATTTTAACCCACCCCCCTGTTGAAATTCGAAAAGGCTCTGAAGTCTTACTGCCCCAGTCCTTCTGTGCCTTTGATTTTGCCTGCACCTCACATCAACTAAAGGAGACGTTTGCAAAGTGAGTGGGTTTTTCTTTTCTTTTTTTTTGCTTTTACTTTTCTTCTCACACAAACGCATACTTAACATTTACATACGCATGCATGCAACCTACCACTTAAATACACAAAAATAAAATTACAAACTCGCTGCTTAGAATAATTTTCCTCAAAACGTTTTTTAACGGTGTTTTACTTAAAAGTTCAAGCCATTTTGTATACTTTTTAATTAGGATTTCCTATATACCTGGCTCCCACGCAGCCGCACAATGAGTTCAGTAAGTGTTGTCATTATCAGACAATGTAGAATGCAGTCATACATTCGTGATCATTTTCAGTAGATCCTCAGAAATCTACTAATTTTGATTGGTGAGGTGAACTAAGAATGACTTTCCCTAGAAATTAATTATTTCTATTGGGTCTGACAATAAATTTTCTCTTTTTTTCAGGTTTTGTTATCATTATTGTTATCAACATTAGACATGAATTCATGCATATGCACAGGGAGTCAAAGAAATAAGGGGGGGGGGGGGGGGGGGGATTTAATTTAGGTTACGGATTGATGGTTTGTTTGTTTGTTTCCACCAAGGGTCCCATTGACAGTGGAGGTTTGGCATAGAGATCGACAACTGTCAGAGGATATTCTCTTGGGCAGTACGAGACTGCCTCTGGTACAGGTCACAGCCACGGATAGATCTCGTATCATGGTAAGAACATTTACAATAGAGATAATGACCTGTTTTCTGTGGCACAAATTGCATTATTTATATCTCTAAGGTTGATATTATTATTCTTTGACATGGGAAGAGGGAATAATGTCATTTTCCCAGGGCAAATTTGCTACTGTAAAGTGTTTAGAGCATGGTGATGACCATAATAAGGGCTATATAAATGTACATTATTATTATTATTATTTTTATTATTATTATTATTATTGTTATTGTTATAATAATAATGTACATTTATATAGCGCTTATTCACGATCATCACCATGCTCTAAGCGCTTTACAGTAACACATTTT
>JARFNW010118842.1:0-12584 GCA_031763155.1 Dirona albolineata
GCCATTTTGTATTTGACTCAGATACCGCTTCAGCCATTGGCTCAGTTTTGTGACGTGTACACAAAGCTAATTTACATGGTAGCACTGTTCTATCAAATGTCAGTCAATGAAATTGTTAATAACTTCCCCTCTAATTGGGGTAGAAATAAAATTAAAACAATTTTAATCTTGGTTTGATTAGCTTTATAATTTATACAATCGATATAATTGTGACCGAGTACCTCGATACCGCTCGGTCAATTGTGACTGAGTACCTCGATACCACTCGGTGCCAATTTACCTTTGTTTTCGTCAATTGGCACTGAGTCACTCGGTGTCAATTGACGTTTTACCCGTGTTTTCGTCAATTGACACCGAGTCACTCGGTGCCAATTGAGGCTACCTTTTAAGATAGCTACACAGTGTACAGTCCCTAAGCCTAGGCCCAGTTCTGGGGGTAGTAGTGTTCCCGATCTGAATCTGATCATTGACCACTTATTGTTTTCATTTACATTTAGGCTGCCATTATTCCCAACCTTGTTGGGAATACTACTTTTTCTTATTCCCAACCTATGAGTAATGAATAACTTTTGGACCTAATATTTATACCCTATTCCAACCTACGCAGATTTGTAACCGACGCACTTTATTCGTCTCACCCCGGAAAGGCCAGTATCATATTTGGTCAACAGCGCGGTTGGGAATAATCACTGCGTTACATTTATTAGTTACCATGTTTTTGTATTTAATACATCAGCTTTTTTAAAATTATCCTTGGCTTGATAAATCATCAAACCTGTCATCTGCTCAAAATTGAGCCTTTTGGTTCAACAATCAGAGATATCTATCATCAAGTGGCTACATCCAACTTTTTTTAATACTTACCCTAAAAGACTGATCGTGTGTCTATTTAAGGTTGTATATTTTTTATTATCGGCATTCCTTTTATATGGTAACCTGAGTTCATCGACTTCACATACAAAAAAGGGTGAAAATAGTGTAGATCCAGGTGCAAAACAAATAACAATACAAAGGTTTCAGGTCTCCCCTTCATCAGCCAACAAGCACAGAAAACACAAAACAGAAAATTTCAAACTGTGGGAATCAAGGCGACGTAGTTGAAGCTATGATTACCCCATGATGATGAAGTCGAGTGCGCTTGACTTTGACTTCTGGGTCATCATAGCTTCAACATCGCCTTGATTTCCACAGCTTGAGATTTTCTGTTTGTGTTTTCTGTGCTTGTTGGCTGATGAAGGGGAGACCTGAAATGTTCTTTGTATTGTGTTATTTGTTTTACACCTGGGGAGCTACACCATTTTCACCCTTTTTTTTCATACACCTCATTTTTTTATTTTAGCTTCAGGCAGCCCTCATTCCTTTGTTCACATACATTATTAGTGAGGTCAGCCATGATGGGGAATGTTGACATTTTTTCTATTTCGGCTGAAGGGCAGGGTAGTCGGGTGGAGGGCACGCATTTATGTAGGCGTGCCCTCGACCTGACCAGATAAATTTGAACTATGAATTTGGAAGCTAACCAACTTGTATCATTTGCTATCACTATCAGCTGTTGTCTTTACTTATTTATCATTGCATCTTCTTTGTAATTAATTATAGTACTGGAGTCCCCTCACGTTTCATTGAATTATCCCACGGTCACATGATTATCGCAACCAGGGCCAAGGACACATTCCTACACAATAGTATGTGTACTTTTGTTTTGTGATGCAAATAACGGCCAGATGAACGCTGGAGGGCTACAGCGCTCTATACTTTATTACTATTATCACCATAAAATAGCTTTTTGCCAAGGCAGAATTGTCTAATTAATACTTATTAAAAAGTGATCGGGTGTGGGTGGAACCACAAGTGATGGGGTCAAAGCAGACTGGTCAGTTCGGGTTGAAATTTCAAAGCGCTTTACAATAAATGGAGGGGGGTGTGGGGGTACACATACAATTATTAACATACATTATATAATAAACTACAAATGAACATTAAACTTACACATGATTTAATAGCATACAAACGAATGTAACAATCAATGCACAGAATGACTTAAAGGAAACTTAAGATTAAGATCAAAGACTAAGTCTAAGATATATATATATGTTTGATTAAGAGGTGAGTTTTGAGCTGCTTATTACTATTAAAGCTTGTCTCACAGCTTGTGGGCCTTACCAATGGGGGAAAGGGTATTCCAAACAGATGGACCCATTTTCCTAATTGATAGGTCACCATAAATCGTTTAAGTTTAGTTTTGGGTGTTTTGAGTTGCAGAGAGAGGGCGTATGGGCCGATTAATTAAATGATGTAATTGGGCGGCCGTGAATTAAACGCATTGAAAGAAATGAGTGCAATTTTGTAGTCAATTTTAGAGTAGAAAGTCAGTGAACATGGAAGCAGGTCTAATAACTTGATACCACGGGACACAAAAGATCTTTTACAATGAGATCCCAAGACCCATGGTTACCAAGGCATTGCCATTCTTGTTATCGTGTGTGTATATAAATATATGCAAATTATGATGTTTTTTTGTGCACTCTGTTATTATATTATATTTTAAAGATTAAGATGGGAAATTTACATTTACAACATATATAATGTATTATATTCCCTTTTTTTCTGATGAAAACACAATCTAACCACAGGGTTTGTAAGTAGTTACAATTTTTGCCAAAAGGATGAATTATGAAACAATTTAACAGTGGATGTAATTTGACAGTGTGAGAGTTATCCTTAGACTTAGACAACGATTTGTGGCTGGAAACAGGAGAAAGCTGTCCTGATCTAATTTGAATACCCACTTTGTTTTCATCAAGGGTGATAATCAGATTGTGATGCATACATTAGTCATCATCTGAGATGTCACCTTCAAGATTCTTGATTTGTTATTCTCTTAGGACTGGTATCTTTGGTGGAGGCTATTGCTTTGTATATGTTGTAGTGTAGAGAAGCTCTGGTCAAAAGAAATATACTTGAGAGAAAGAAAAAAATGAAATAAAAGCTGGAAGGAAAAGATAGAATCATCCAATATAAAGCATGAGATGTCTTGAAACCCGAAACATTCTTTGTTTTGTTACTTTGTTTTACACTTGGAGCTATACCATTTTCACCTTTAAAAAATGCTTTTTATCATTTGAGTCTTAAAATTTGGAACATTCAATTTCCGTTGCTTGTGTACACTCTCTTGATTTTTTATATTGATTTGACCTTACCATGCTTGCCTTGTCCTATTGGAAACATTAAATTTGGAGGTCCCCTTGGTTGTAAGCAGTGTTGTCCTTGTCCAAAAAATGTATTTGTGCCTAACAGGAGGCTCTTGGCGTATTAAGTGTTGAGAGTTTCGATGCTTTCCGGGCGCAAATGTAAAGGGCTCAGAACATGGTGATGGTCGTGAATAAGCGCTATAATATAAATGTACATTACATATATATAGAGAGATATAAATTTACATTTACATGACATAGCTTCTCAAAATCTCTCATAAGAACATAATTTGATCATATTAGTGAGCTCTAGGATGGACCTAGAATTACAACATTGCTGCATGATTTCATTCAATCTGTGCACTGAATGTATGCCTATTGGTCATAGTCATAGAGGCAAAATGGCTCTGAAGGTGGTGTCTGTCTGTGATGCTCCGACTGCCAAAATTCTGTCTAGCAATATATTTTATTGGGAGCATTTCGATTTCAATTCAAGTGTTGACATATATGTCAAGGTCTCTGTTTCTTGCAACATTATTTTTTTACTTCCAACTCCATTCATATATAAGAGCCTGAGGCATTGAATTGTATTGTTATTATAATTAGAAAGCAGTGTAGCAGCTCCACACCCAGACTAGGTAGGACAGCACAGGGCACAAAACAAGTGCATGAAAACACAAAGCATATATATATATAGGGGCTACAATCATAGACTTATAATGGATCAGCAATTAGGACAAGAATAGGATTGGCACAGTGTCTATATTTACAATTTTGCTCAGATTGACCAATATGCACAACATATATTTTTAATTGTGGACAGCAAAGAACCAAGGAATTCAGTCCCCAGCTTACCAGTCTTGAACTGATTGATAAAATGATTACTTTGCATTGAATGCTGCTGAAAGATGGAAAATGGCCAAAATATTGATCATTGTTAGTGTTAGAACTATTAACTATTAGTTCAATAGTCATGTGAAAATACTTTCAATTGGTCTCCATTATAACAAGCTTTTGAGTTCATGAATGTTACCTGTAATTCACAAGAGTCTCTGTTTATTATGATTTGACAGTGTCTGTGTCACCCAGTATTTTTGTTGCTGCTGTAAATCTATGCCTGACAAGAAGAATGGAAACTTGCATGGTTAATCACACTACCTCTATATATACTCAAAAATGGAGGTTGTCATCGAAGTCTGTCTGTGACGGGGTAGTTTTTGAGCTGTCATTCCAATAGTCTCTAAATACATAGAGATACCTTAGGGTGACCATTAGAAAGCTAGAGGCCTTTTTATACCTTTTTTGAAATGTCTGTGACATACAGAATTGTCCAATTACTATAACTGAGAAGTTTCTATATGGCTATTGACAGTCTTTGTTACTTAATTATTGTTATTATCATGCTAGATTAAATTTTTTTAATTTTATGTCATATTTTTCCTCCTTTTATATTGCAGAGCCTGGTGCACTGATGCAAGAAACCTTACAAAACTACTCTAAAATCAGTGCTTTTAGTAACTATAAGAAACTGAAAGTGGAGACGCTGCCGCTGGAGCAGCATGTAGTTTCCTCGCATCGTGTTGTCTCCCCCTTATTGTCTGCCCAGTTCTCCCACAGCCCCAACAGTGCTTTCCTGCTGAACGAAGGCTTTCTCAACCATGATGTTAGCGGCAGTTTTGGGCTCATGCCAGACCAGCACAGCACTGAATATGACTACGACTCTTTGCTTTCAAACATTGCATTGCCGTGTAACTCGTCTTCCAATGGAAACACTATTCACAGTGCAGATGCAGGACCATCCTCTTCTTTTCATGGTGGATCAGTAGCCTCCAGTTCAGCCCACAAGGGGCACCAGCACCTTCACCACCGTCGTCACCAGCTGCACCTGCAGGGGCAACTACAGCAGCCCCACATTTCACACAACCGACAGCAACAACAAGTTAGTGTCAATCCAAGGGGCATTAAGAGGAAAGTAGCAGCCGATTTTGAATCCGGAGGAACTATTTTAGTGGGAACAGCTGCACCAATTTTCAGTGCTAGCAGTCACACTTCTGTAACAAGAGGAGGTGGTGGTATTGTTGCCTCCAGCGGTGGTGGAGCAAAATCTCATCATCAGCATCAAAGTAAGCAGATGCAGCTAACAGAGGTGCACGCAATCTCCAGCGAAGATGAGAGCAGCACTACCACGGCTGCCACCGCGGCCGCCACCACCACTACCACAAAGAGCAAAGTGGCCAACACGAACTCTGCTAATTCGGAAGGAGATTACCAGTTAGTCCAGCATGAGGTGCTCTACTCTCAGACAGCGGCTTATGAAGTGCTGGAATTTCTCGGTCGTGGAACTTTTGGTCAGGTCTGCAAGTGCTGGAAGCATCATTCCAATGAGATTTATGCTATCAAAATCCTCAAGAACCACCCATCCTACGCCAGACAGGGGCAAATTGAGGTGAGAATTAGTGTATTATTGGGATGACCCTTGCTGTGGGTTTTTTATATTGATTTTTATTGAAAAAGGCCTACAGTGCAGTTGAGCTATAAAAAAAAGAGACGTCACTAGATATATAATATATATAATCCTCCTATTATTATTATTATTATATGACATGCTGAAAGGCATGCGTTCCATTTGATTCTGTGTTCCACTTTCTCATGACCAAACATTTTTGAATTTCTATTGTGGTATGGATTTGTACCCCATGCCATTGCAATTTTCTGAATGTAGGAGGCTAGCTTCATTGTTCACAAGAAAGCTTCTTAAAAGAGCTGACACTACTCTACAAAATGCACTGCATTGGGGCAGAATTTTCACCCTTTGTACGTCTTAGTTAGCCTTTTTAATTAAAGATATATGATCTGTGTTCATTCAAATAAAAAAAAAAGTAATTTAGTCCAGCTCTTCGGATTGCTTGTTTAAAAAAATAAATTGGAATGACTCATTGACTGGGTGAATCCTATTGGTAGTTAAAAAAGCTTTGGATCCTTTTTATGTGAGGGATTAATTTCAACTTCACCATGGATTGGAAACAAATATTTTTCCCTTTGAAAAAATAAAAGAAATTTACAGTGATGCCATCACCTGGCATTCCTTTAGAAGAAGGAATAAAAATAATATATTTTAAGCATTAGCCTGATGTCACCAGGAATCACCTCTATGTTGTCCAAATGAGCAAATCAGGGGTTGATAATCTTGCCCAAGGAAAAAACCAAACCTGAAGCGGGGCTCGAACAAAAGTAGTCCAGGTTTCAGTGCTATGTCTTATATACACTCGTCATCTCGCCCCCTTGTAAAAAAAGTGTCAAATTATGATTTTTAATCAAGTGCATTGTTGTTGTACTGTAACCTTGTTGGCAGTTACTAGATACTGTGAAACATATATATTAATGCCCACATTCATTGATTTCTTTGATGTCCCCAATGCTGCAGTTTGAATTTTTGTTTAAAAAAAAGTATGAGTGCCATGTTATTTTCTGTTCAAAGCTGGAATGTTAAGATTTACTATAATTGTAATTTGATTTTAAGAACATGACGCTCATGAAAATCTTTTTTCCCCATGATTCATGGGTAGATAGAACTATGATAGATGATCTTTTTTTTTTGCTGCATCACAATTGCGAAATGCTATATATATAAGAGTATTTTGACAAGTACTTCTGGTGCAGAGCATACAGTTGAAGTATTTTGACAAGCACTTCTCGTTCTTAGAAAGAGAAAAATAAGTGAAGTGTGTATGTAACCTCTTGAGATGTCTAGGTAAATGTGAAAATATGATGAAGAGCATTTTGAGTTTATGCAGTAAGTGTGCCTGTCAGATATGCCGCTCATCTGACTATACTGTAACAAGCATCTAATAATAACAAATTGTCGCCAACATTCCTTCTGCATTAACTTGGTTCCTTGAGCGAGATTCCTTTGTGTTCCGTTCCTGGACAATTGTCAATCAGCTAGTGCAAGAATAGAATTTTTAATCACTTCAGAATTGTTTCAAGTTTTATCTCCCTCTTCAACTTCATACAAATTTAGAATGTCTCAGTTGGAAAAATGATCTTTCTCTCTTTAAAAAATAATAAAATCTCACTTTTTTGCAAAGAAAACTTTCAGTTTGTGCTCAAATGTAATTATTACACAACTGAGCTATGCTGCCTAAGATATAAGGTATTGAAAGTTGCAATGTTTGTTCTCTTTCTGGTATTTTACATTTGTAGGGGAGAAATTATGTTTAAAAAATTGCTCCCCCCAGGCCAGAGGCGCTAACTTTATTTTTAGATTCAAATGTAGTGTTTTTATTTTTTTTACTAAAGGGACGCGAGACTGCTGTGTGAACGTGACATGAGAATGTTGCAAGATTTCATGTAGCATCTGTTTCTTGTTTTTGTAGTAAAACCTAATTTGATCAGTAAATGAATGTATTAAAAAATAAATTAAAGTCATAGGATAGTAGTGACAGCTGTAGACTTTGATACTCGGAAGGAAACCATAGAATGCTGACAATTATTATTTTATATTGAACATTTTGATAAGTTGGAACACGTCTACATGTAGGATGATAATTGAATTAATGATGATGACAATAATAATGATAATATACATAGAATTGGTTGAAACTCTGTTTTAGATTATATCAATACTCTTGTGAACTTATTTTTAACATGAATTTTTTTTTTTGGGACTGGGGGAAGTATCCTTTTTACGTTACTAATATTTATTCTTTTAAAGCTTTTTCTCTTGATTTATTTGTTTATTTTTAACATGAATGTTGATTGAAAGATCACATTTTCACATTATTTATAACATGCTGGAGACACGGGTAACAAGTTCAATATATTACAGGGGGGCTACAAGTTCAATATATTATTATGATGATAAAGGAAAGTAGGCCAATATATATTATTATAATGTATTACATTTATATGTCAATTTGAAAAGGTGCCTAAGTGGAGATGCTCACGCCCTGCAGTGACAGATGGATATTTTACTGCTTTTAGATGTTTGTTTTTAGTGCCATTGTCCTCATAGTCTAATTACAGATTGTTTCCTCCTATTTTGCAGGTGGGTATTCTGTCACGTCTTGCACAGGAGAGTGCAGATGATTACAACTTTGTTCGAGCATACGAGTGCTTCCAACACAAGAACCATACCTGCCTGGTATTTGAAATGTTGGAACAGAACCTGTACGACTTTCTCAAGCAGAATAAGTTCCAGCCACTGCCTCTGAAATATATTCGACCCATCACCTATCAGGTAAGTAAATTATAAAGAAGTGCACATGAATACTGAATTTAATTTGAGTGGGTGGAAGTAAGTTCGACATAGTATATATTTTAGTACCATCTCAAAGGGAATCAGGGAGGCATTCACAAGAGGGAGATGAAGGGAGGTAGTAATCTTGAACAAAGAATGTTAAATATTTAAATTCCAACATTCCAGGTACAGATTTGAAGTTAATACCTAAATGATAGTGAGAGTTGATCGGTCACTATTTCATAAAAAATTAGAATGATCATTGATGAATTGGGGATTGTAAGATCCAGGTTAACCTCAGCTTTAGATTTGTCCCTGCCCTTGTATTGTATTCATTAAACTTTTTTCCCCTCAGGTTTTACATGCCCTTGGGAAGCTGAAAGAACTGGGACTGATTCATGCTGACCTGAAGCCAGAGAATATCATGTTGGTCGACCCTGTCCGTTTTCCCTATCGAGTCAAAGTGATTGATTTTGGATCTGCTAGTCATGTTTCTAAAGCTGTCTGCTCTACATACCTCCAGTCTCGTTATTATAGGTAATGTGTAAAATTCTTATTAAGTTTAGAATGTGAGCTGATAAAGAAAAAAACAAAAGGGGGGGGGGGGGGGGTTAAGAAAGATGATAACATAGAGGGTAAATTGAATCCTTACACTAGAACGAAGGCAAAAGATGGTTTCATATTTCCTCTCTGTGACATCTTTTCTCCTCCCCTATTTCAAATCATTACAGTTACATTTTGTTGGTATCAGTTTTAATGCAATTGTAATATTTTAAACATTTGTTTCACTGTTTGTTTTTGATTTTTATAATTTTACTAAATTGGTTTACCATTGAAAAATTCAATTCATATATATATAGAGCTAGAGTCTCCCAATATTAAAAGATATCATAGGTTTAAAAAACAAATGATAACAGAGGAAGTAAGAAAGATCAGATGCTGACCCCAAGATTACTATATTTCCTTACTGTTTGGCTGTGACTGTGAGGAAAATCAATAGATAGCAGCTCTGGTGCACCAGCTGTGATTAGTTTGCCTGCCTGAAACCTCCTCATGGTTCATTGACTACTCCCATGTTACCAATCTGTTGCTGCCAGCAGCTCATAAATAATTCAACACCTCAGGCTCAGAGCTCAGTATGGGTGATCTGATTCCATGGAGAAGGTGTATGTTGATACAATCTTGTAGGTGACTATTGTGGTGCTCATGCCTGTACCAGACCTGCCATCCATACAGATTAAATATGTCTTGTACCTATTTTTTAAAATTTTGGAACACTTTTGGGTTGGAAAGACAAAAATAAATTGATACATATTTTTATTTTTTTTCATTCAAACTGTCCAAAAAAAATTTTTTTTTCCTGCTCAAATTACTTCGAATTGTGCCCAAATGTTTTAAACGCAAAGACTGAGCTAAAAATGCATTACATTTTAATTATAAAAGCATGAAAATAATTGTTAAAATATTTTGCTTACATCTGTATAAGCACTCTAGTGAAGGAGACACTGATATTTTCCCTTCAAATTCAGATTTGTATATATCTAAATTCAGATTTTTTTATCAGGATGATTGATCAGACAGATTTTCCTTTTCTGGTAGTATGTGGCAGGTGGGAGGTCTGCTGTACACAGCTTCTCGGGGTCACACACTTGTGTTCAGAGTCTTGATGAATAATTGAATGTCATTGTCTTTAGGGACTAGAATAGCTAAAGCAGTTTGATATGATTGTTTGAGTCTCAGCAGTGTGGCTGTTGCTGGGTGTGTTTGTTTGTTATTTTTTTTGTGTGTGTGTATGTGTGTACACAAAATAAGTAGCAAGAGCACTCACTGAGTGTTGATGTGTGGATTATTGAAATGATCAATAGGTGTTCAATATCACAACCACGGCCAGACCTGACACATTGATTAATGCCTGGAATTGATTTATTAATCTTTAGGGCCCCAGGAAAATCCATAAAATTTACTGACATAATGAATGGGAGACCAATGTAAAGATCCTATGAACGAAATTTATTGTGTCTTTGTAATTGTAAGAACTGATAATGATTTTTAGAATCTTACTTTGAAGTGGTGACAAATCAATGGTTTTGGGGGGGGGGGGGGTGTAAATAAATGGCGTGTTCAGCATTTGTCATTTGCCATTTTCCATCTACCTGAGCATCTATTGATTGGAGTCAATTTTGTATGGTCTTGGGTTCATCTTTCTAGATTTTATGGTGTAGAAATGTGGTCTCTTATGATCTATTATGGACAGATGATAGGTTTCTATTATCACATTACACTTACCTTACACTATAAATTGCATTGGTGCTTCAATGATGTGATTGATTGGAGAGAAAAAAAATTCACTTCCTTTATTTTTTTCTTACTTATTATTTTTTTAAATTTCAGAGCTCCAGAGATCCTCCTTGGTCTCCCATTCTGTGAAGCCATTGACATGTGGTCCCTGGGCTGTGTGATGGCTGAGCTGTTTTTGGGATGGCCGCTGTACCCGGGTTCGTCTGAGTATGACCAGGTAATATACGTGTGGAGTAGGTTTTGATGTTAAGGTAATCAATTTCATATTGAAGTGCATTTCAACAGTGGGTGCTCATTTAAAAGAATTTCTTAGAGGTTGAAATTTTTGTTGCTGTTAATTGTAGTATGAAGTTAACATCAGTTACAATCTCGATCATTTGCAGATACGTTACATCTCTCAAACTCAAGGCCCACCCACTGAGCACATGCTGAGTGCTGCTACCAAAACAGGTCGATTTTTCGTGAGAGAAAACAATAATGGCAGCTATCCTCTTTGGAGGTTGAAGGTAAACAAACATGAATGGGTTTTTCAATTTAATTACTGATGGATATGATATGGTATAATTTTTGATTTGTAATGCTGGGTCTTGAAAAAATCGTCTTATATCATATTTAGTGTTTCCACAGGGTCCGTACGCAAGTCTTAAAGTCTGGAAAAAGTCTTGAAAATGGGGATGGGGATTTAAGACTTAAAAAAGTCTGGAAAATAGGGGGTATTTTGGCAAAACAGATCTTAAGTCTGGAAAAAGTCTTGAATTTCTAGTCCCCCACCTCCACATCTCTCTCTCTCTCTCTCTCTCTCTCTCTCTCTCTCTCTCTCTCTCTCTCTCTCTCTCTCGTTACTATGGAGATGTTTGTAATTCTGGCTGTCAAAGGCGATATTTTAGACAATGATAATATATAATATCACCAATTATCGATACAAACCTGGGGTTGTATTCATAGACTTTGCGTTTACTGATAAGACATCTGTGCACTCATAGATTACTATAATGACGTCGTATTGTGTGTATATTTGATTGATAAATGACATCAAATAGTCTTATGCTAAAATTTGCTAACAGTTTACGTAAGGACTGTGAACATGGACCCTGATAATGGTTTCCAAAGATAAAAACGAAGTAGGTCGCATCCCCGTGCAAGCACAAGCTCACAGACTTTACGGCATCCCAATATTTATGATGCCATTTATTTAGTGCACACCAACCACAAAGACATTTGTCTCCGTCTCGATCGAAACAGCAATCCATGCGATGTGGTCATGGAAGCTCTCAGACTCAATAGAGTTTTTGTTGTTTGATGTTGAATGTGATTAACATCATGTAGCTCGACTTCCGAGCTTTTAATCACGAACATTATTCCTCACTAGGTACTGCTGAGAGATAAGACACGTCCTTTTACGACTACACCACATGCACCAGATCAAACAATGATGATGATGATGATGATGATGATGATGACCATGACAATGATGATAATGCTGATGACATTGACGATGATGATGACGTGATGATGAGGACGATGACGATAACGATAATGATGATGGTAACGATGACAACAATGATGACGATGATGATGATAACAATGGAATTTGCCACCAAAGTTAGTACTAATCCCAGGGAACGATGCCACAGTGCTGATCTCGGCCATAAAGATGTTTGTTCCGTCATAGGTCGTTAGCTAAAAGCCAATTCCATCCCCTCTCTCTTCCTCCTCTCATTTCGCCTCTAGAGCATATTATATCACCCAGTCCATATTTCTATATCACTCTCTCTTTCTCTCTCACCCCCCCCCCTCTCTCTCTCTCTCTCTCTCTCTCTCTCTCTCTCTCTCTCTCTCTCTCTCTCTCTCTCTCT
>JARFNW010118953.1:0-12583 GCA_031763155.1 Dirona albolineata
TATTATTATTATTATCATTATTATTAATATTATTATTATTATTATCATTATTATTATTATTATCATTATTATTATTATTATTATTACTATTATCATTATTAACATTATTAGTATACTAGTCATTCACATAATTTGTAATGGAAATCTTTCGAATTCTAGTATATTTACCTTGCTAAAGTGAGCTGCATACACAGATAAGTCCTTAACAATGGCATAGACGGAATTGGCATCAGACAAGTCCAAGCAATGTCCAGTGTAGACCCGGGCAATGAGATCTGTCACGGCATTGGAGTCTCCTGTCCACATCATCAGTTTGCGGAAAATGTCTACAGCAGACACCAGGTCACTCAGCGTCCAGAACTGGTGGTTGACAAAGGCATGACGGCCGTAGTAGCTTTGCTGGAGTACTAAGGCATGTAACAGGGCAATGGGCATCACCCTGTCAAATCTCTTAACCGCCTGGAAAAGGAAGATATTGGGCTATTTACAAAAGCTAAAGTTTCTCACTTAAATGCATAGTTATTACCTTTCCATTTTCAGTTTCAAAGTGGAATGAGACGTATACAAATTTAGAATATCAATGTTTGCTTTCCTCATTAGCACTATTTAACTCAGTTTCTAACACAGACTCTCAATTCCATTTAATGAGTTACTACGGTTGCCTTTAAACTGACCAAAGTCATAATATACTGTGTGACTTCGTGTATGTGGACTCATTACTTTGGAAGGTCAGTAAATGGCACAAAATCAGAAGTAACTTGTGTGTATTTCCGTGTCTGAATTCTTTTCAGAATCTAGAAACCAAGTAAATGACAAAGGAATCATGAATTTACCAATATTTCCTGATTATGAGGTCCAACTTTTGAAATAGATTTTAACTTTCAATTTGTAAAGTACATGCTTTCAAACAATTAACCTGTTACTTATATTCAGCATCTGTTTTGTCTTACACTTAACAATCCATTAGTTGTAGGTGGTAAATTTAGATTGAATAGACTAGACTGCCTTTCATTCTATCCAAACAACAACATAAATCATTTTCTGCATTAGAAAACTATTCACCTCTTCCTCATTAGTAGCTGTGGCATTCATGAGGAAAGCCGTTGATTTGAAGGATTTACTCAGGAGGCTTCGGAAGTTGGCGGTAGCCTCACACGTCACCCTAAGACCGTGCTGAATCAATAAACCTAAAAATGATGGTGAAAAGAATTATTTGTTACATGCTTCCTTAAACCATTTGCTCAAATAATATATACACACAAATATAATTTTTTCATCGGTCATATCTAGTTATATTCATTTAGATCAGGATCAACTATTTATCAATTTCTATAACTTAGCACTTTTAAAGCTTTCAGATTAATAATTTTCTCAAATAATGACTTTAAGGGTTCAAAGTCATAAAACTTGTTTAACATGAAAATTTTTAGTTTTTTAATGAAATAGAGCAGAGTGTATAACAGACCAGGGATAATTCTTTCTCCATCTGCCCTGGTTGTGATCCACAGCCTGAAGGATTGATGTATCTTGATGGAATGAACATGGGTGGAGGGACGGGAACGGGTCACAAGGCTTCTACCCTCTTCGCTTGAGTCACCCCTCTCTGCTCTGTTTTCTTCATCTATCCACTTGGCATAAATGATGTCCTGGGGAAGAAGCAGAAAAGAATCTTATTTAATTTATGTGTGTGGCATCAGATCTATAGACAATAATGTTGTTTAACGCTATTATCGCAGTAAGCAGTGTAGGGGCCAGTCATATGTCAAACTCTGAAGGTTGCACATGACAAATGGAAGTTAATCCAATCAATAATAATAATAATAATGATAAAAAATCTTTATTCTATCCAAAAGGAAATTTGTTTTACAGACGTGTAAAAATTGTAAAGGGAATATAATATATCATATTACATAAGACTATTGTTATATAACTAAGAATACTAACACATATATATAGGAATACTAACTCACAATGACAAGTAAAAGAAGCAGATATACATATAATGTCATAAATGACTTTTATTCTCCAATTGATTCAGCATATGTTCATATTTAAATCAAGACAGTCGCTTTATCCCACTTTGCGGTGGTTCGCTGTGGCTCACACCTGGGTCATTCCAGTCTACCCTCGGAATTCACCCTAAAGACAAATTCCCCCCCTGTGATGAATAAAGGGAATTTCTATATATTTTATTCATTAGGCAGAGAACAGTGAATATTTCTCAATAATATCTGTGTCAGTTACCTTGAGCATATTGAAAAATTGTGGGTCAGGATCATCCGCTAGATGGTAGTTCTGTAAAAGCAGCCAGTGGCCAGTCTGAAGACAGTCGGCTAGAGCATTCTTCACCTCCGTCATCTGTGACCCGACACCAAAGTTTAAGATCCGAACTTTTCCTTCCATCCCAAGTTCCCTGGCCAACCGTTTCACCTCATTGGCTGGACTGACAAAAGGATAACCTAAATCGGGATAAGTAAAAGTTGTTTGTAAGCATCCCACTTTTTTTTTTCCTTGTTTAAGATTTGAAATGGTTTGTACCAGACAAAATACCTTTGTTTCGACTTTTGTGAAATTTACCATGAGAAAATTCTAAATTTTAATCTCATTAACTAAGATATAATTTTAATACAACAAAAGAATATTTGACAAAAATCTTATTTCAATTTCAAAGTGAGAGAAATATTATAGATCTACATTAATCTGATAAGAATTATTATATTTTCTAAATACATGTAATCATCTGATTTATATGCGCTGGTAACTGTCAAATCGCATGTGTGAAAATCAAAATGCCACTCGTGCTGTCAAATAGACGAAATCAGTTAAGAAATCTTCTCAAAAATATGCTTGATGTCTTCTTTTTCCACATTGCTGGCAACAGGTGATCTGGTCGTTTTGTTGTTATTGTAGGAAGAAGCACAATTATGACCGTACAGAGGTGGCAGATAGTTAAAACTAACAGCTGAGATAAGTAGTCGATTCTATCAGCAGTTTTCTCCAACTTCTCACCTTAAATTGCAAATTAATTCAATGCTTATTGCATCTTTTTCTGAAGCTGTCCAGTTGCGCCCATTGAGTAATAAAATGGCTACTGAAGACATATTATAACATTTAACTAGAACATAGACTCGTGTTAGTTTATCACACCAGAGCAACTTCATGAAATGTTTAAGGCTGTAAAACACTCATGCCACACTCAAAACTATTTGGTAACACCCCAAATTTTTTAAAAACCATTAAATCAATGGATGATATGAACTAATTAATATGTGATCGCATCAAACACACACACAGACATATTCACATACAAGCACACCCCCCCCCCCACCCACCCATCCAGCCACCCAAAAAAAAGTAATGCTTAAAGTTGTTAGTTTAACACCTTTTCATGTTATCATTGATGAAATTATGTGCTGCATACCATGTATTACAGACATGAAACATTGCTGTTAGGATAACGTATGTATGTTACTTACATTTGATAACCAATAACACAAACACATCGATGTAAGATAAGATAAGACATGATAATATAAGATCAATTTATCTATCATCTAAAATCGTTCATTTTCATAATTTCAATGTAAAAATCATAAAGAGAGTATGGTATTTATTTATATGATTTCATACATATAACATGTAGGGGCCAGTAAAATGTACATGAGAACTCATCAGCCACTTCCACCAGAACTACAAATAACAACAACAAAAGTCACACCAAACAACAAAACAAGGTAGAGTGGAGTCGCACACCTCTCCACCCCCCTCCCCCAATTATTAAACTCAATATCATCTCCTCAGCTGTGAGATAGGTGAATATTTAAACACTGATGTTACTACATTACAGAACACAGAATCAAAACAATAGTGGTAACATGGCACAGTTTTGAATTTTATAATTTCAGGCGCTTTTTTTTTATCACAGTGAGCTGGGCACTTGCACGTCTTCAATTCCTGATTCAAACAAATAAAGAAGAGAGTGTACAAGTAGGGGCTGAGAATATGAATGTCATAACTGGATTATTGCATTAACTTGTAACCGGTCATCATATTAATGGTTAATCCTGCACTGTCCTAATCCTGCACTGTTCTGCAACGTCAATGCCAGGGGGCTACACGACAACACACCAGGCTGACGATTCTTTCACACAGTGGTTGGAAGAGAAACAATTGGAGGTGTGAACACCAAACGGCACTACTATATTAATGGTTTTTAGATAGTGGTCAAATTTCTGTGAGAACTCAAAATCAAACTGTGGTGTAAAACCAAAATGATAAACATTTTATCTTCAGTGCTGAATTTACGTAAGACAAACACCATTGGAGTGACATGTGGTTAGAATGTGACAACAATTTTTTTTTTCCTTCTTATCAATTGTGCTTTCCATTTTTGACAAACACATTCAATTACCATTTCCAAGAACCATTTCATCAGATGAATCTAAACAAATACGATAAAAATCAATTGTTTAACTTTCATTGTCGTGTACCCAGAATGTCTTTATTAACATAATAACATACATACATAAAACCAATAAAATCATGTGTATAGCAAAGACATTCATGCATACATAAAAAAAGATAATATTACAGTGTAGCATCAAATTACGGAAATAAGATTCTTGATTGACAATAAAATGTTCATGATTAAATCTTGAGCCCATGCAGATAATGTTGACACATTAGCTTTCGGCAAAAAAAACCCAACAATTCAAAACTTCCAAATCATTAGCATTATTTTATTGCTGATTCTAGACTGACAAAATCATCATTTGGTGGGAAGTGTGGATGGAATATTACCAAACCAATGGCAATTTAACATAGACGAACTCAATGAAATGGGTCTATAAAACTTCTTCCTTTCTTATTCATTTCCCGTTTACCGTACAGTGTCCCCTCTTATTTGTTCTTATTGTATTTCCTCAACCCGTCTGTATCATTTTTTTTTTGCTTTTTCTCTTTGCATCTATCAATGCATTTCTCCTCTCTCCTAAAATAACACATGCGTCAAATTCAATAATATGTCAGAACTAAATCATCTTATTGTATCACAGTCAAGAGAAGGAAGGATGAATTGAAAAAAGCATCATTTTGCATTAAAAGTCATATTTCCACAAAAAAGGTCTCACCAACAGTGCCGTCCCACGCTGGGCCCTTCTCACAAGTAGGCAGGAGGAACACAGTGGGGGTGTTTTTATCAGTGTGTTCGTACACCTCACGGATGTTGTAGTTCTCTGGGGGGTCAACTGTGCTGCCCAGCTCGTATAAGATGATAGCTTGGGAAAGTTCAGCCATCTGTAAGGTATGGAATAATGAGGCAAATAAGAGATTTTGTTTGTTTAATGAAGAAAGCAAAGCTGTTAAGGTGTGTGCCTAGTACTCCATATTTTCTATTAAGACATGTGTTGAGTATCTAAGAGACAAATTGAAACCAGTAGTCAATTTTCAGCTCTTAAAATAGATTGATGTACCAAGATCACCCATCTCTATGGAATCTGTGCATGTTGTTATTGAGGTTCATTTCATGGAAATATGAATATTGCTATGCACCCAGAGCTGTAACTACATGGAAGTAGTCACAATATAAGTGCAGTATATTATCATTATTATGATCATCATCATCATTATTATTATTATTATTATTATTATTATTATTATTATTATTATTATTATTATTATTATTATTATCATTATTATCATCATTATTAATATAATTATCATCATCATATTATTTTACAATCTTAACATCGTCAGACAGCAAGACAGCATCACTAATCTGAACTCAAACTGACCTTATGAGGACACACAAGCTTCCATAGCAAACATTTCTGGAACAGGGATAACTCCTGTAAAGTTGTACCGGGAACAGGATTCACCAGCGATATAGCATTCTGAAAATGAATTACAACACTTTATACACTAGCTTTCTTAAATAATAAAATACATGTACATACAATAACAGCTAAGATTTATTTGTCACTGGAGAGATGTCAAAATGTATCACTGATGTAAATTTTTATCTCTGTTTTCAAAAACGGCTACTTCAATAATACATACAATATGTGACCGACAAAAACTTTTTTTTAAACATGCTGGTTTGATCATTGAATTTCCTTACTGAGACAATTTCCCTCTAAAATCCCCTTGAGATCCGTATAGTTTATCAATCCTATTCTAAAAGAAATACCGACTATTTTTACTTTAAGTCCTAGCCTCGCTAAAACTATGATCCTGATAGGATTTTTTTTCTCTGCATGCAATATATAACATTGACGTCTTGAGTATCACTGTCGTTACTCTTTTTTAATCATAAAATATGGTGCCATATGTCTGCAACAAGCACATTGTCAAGTCAGCTATATTGTGAATATCATCTCTTTTGAGTAGCTATTTTTAAAATCAACGATTACCTTTTTAGAGATTTCTAATAAATATCTTATGATAACAGAATTATCACAAATTTGAAAATTGTTTCAAACTTGTTGCCATACAAAAGGGAAAATTGTATTCACGCCTAACAGACAGCGTGTGGCGTACTAAGTGTTTCAGTGTTCTGTTGCTTCCCCACGGCAAATGTGCTAATGTAAATCGCTTAGAGCATGGTGAAGATCGTGGATAAGAGCTATATAAATGCCATTTAGTATCATTAAAACTGTCCAAATGATGTACAACTATTCCGTGTACCTGGAAGTATTCATGCCACTGTGCGGTGTTGTTGACCAACGAGTGACAAAGGCCATGGAACGGATGATGTAACGACTCAAGAATGCTGCAGTCTATCCATGCCTGGAAGTTAGAAATAAACCATAAATAAATATTGATTTGCATATCAAGTATATTATAATAGAGGCATAACATAGAATGATATCTTGATATCAAAATCAAAGGTGGTCTCATAATATAAAAAGAGTGCAACGATAATTTATTTTTTTTAAATTCATTTCTCTGTGACATTAAAATCTTTAATGAAAAAGATAGATTCAAGAGAAGAAAGCCCTTCCTTTGTGTAAGATAATATGTTAACCCATACAAATGATCATTTTCTTACTTGCATATCACAGTTTCTTTACTACCATGGCAGCCAGTGGCAGCCATAACGCTTTTCAGTTTTTTTAAACTTAAGCTTACCTTACCTTTTATGTTTTCTGTGTTTGTTGGCTGACCAAGGGGAGACCCGAAATGTTATATATTTTGTTACTCGTTTTACACTAAGAGCTATAAAATGTTTCTTTTTTTTCATTCCTCTTATTCAGTTTTATTAACTATCTCCAACCACACTCACATTCCCATCCATCCATTTCGGTTTCTGGTCCAGCAAATGCTGCTCATCCAAGCCGTGTTTCTGAAATCCGTTGACAAACAGACTGATCTCCTTGTTGCTGGCTTTGCGTTGGCGCATCATTCTCTCAAGAGAGACGATCAGAGACAGCAAGATGTAATGTTGTTCGAACATGATGAGCTTGACATACTTGAAGACTGCCTGGAGGACGGCATCTGAGAGTTCCTGGGCTCTGACTTGAGGTGCTCCTACAATATAGATTAATAGAAAAAACAAAACATATTAGTTGGTCGCCCGACCACACGGACCATCATACTATTCTGTGACTACTTAGGCTGTCGTACTTTTGTGTTTTGTGTTTTTTGCATTGTGTTTGTTAGCTGATGAAGGGGAAACCTGAAACATTCTTTGTTCTGTTACCTGTTTTAACTTTGAAGCTATACCGTTTTGCCTTGTTTTTTCATACCTTCTATTAAGAAAATGAGTACTGCTGAAAGCATAGTAATAGTAACATTGATTTATAAAAGAACCCAAAAAAGTCTTTACAATTTTTCTTTTCTTTTTCTAAGTCATAACGCAAACAGATATAATGTAACAACATAATCATAAATCTCACTTACTCATGGAGAACCGGCAATATCCACAATTTCAATTAGATGTATAATATATTGAAAATATCTCACAGCTCGAATGGAACTTCAAAAATAAGTTTGATAAAATGAAAGTGTCATGTTATTATCATGGGCATTTCTTACTTCAAATCCTTTTTTTCATTCAATTTTTGAAAAAAATCAAAACAAGAAATGACATATTATAGCAAACGTATTTTTCAAAATATGACAAAAAGTCTTAGAAATTGGGATTATTTTAGGGAATAATAAAATAATTTTCACCTAAACTTCCTTTGCCTCGGTCTCTGCTTTTCATTACAGCTGCAAACATTTCCACAAACTTGTAGAATGGCAGATAGTAGCAAGGGAACAGCACAGACATTTTCCGCAGTACATTGAATAACATTGCAGAGTGCTTCAGGAAAGGGGAGTAATGAGCAAATTTTCCCTCCAAGTGGTCTCCCATGTATCGGGTCTCTTCGAGTATTAGTCTGTTTCTTTCTACGTTGGTCTGACAGGCCCGAAGTGAGTCCAGCATGGTTTTGTCTTCCAGCAACGGCCCGTTCAGGTTCAGGGTCTTCTCTCGAATGATTTCCTAGAATCAAAGATAGTTAAAAATCATTATATTGATCAAGCATTCCTAGAATCAAAGATAGTTAAAATTCATATTGATCAAGCATTACATTAACAAGTTTGTTTATTATCTGTTCCTTTTAGTACCGTAATTAAACAGTGTTGGGACCAGCTCTGTGTCTGACAGACCCAGGTAAAACTTATCCAGGTTAAGAGCAAGTCTGCGCCCAGCCAGTACATATGACCTGATACAGAGCTGGAAAATCTATGGATCAAGATTATTAACAATCATTTCATAAATTGGTGTTTTTGTTGTTGCTGTTTTAACTTTCTTCGGGTAGTAAGACAGCTAGATTTTCAAATAATTTATAACAAAATACATGATTTTGAATTTGTTTATGGTCTAGGGCAGTAAGCAATAAAAACCTGCTTTTGCTCCTCTCCATAAATTAACTGCAGAATGAGCTGATCACATGCCAGTCCTTAATCATTTACCCATATAGTGTCTAGCTCTATGTTAAGCAATGCTGGATGTTCTGGACATGGTTATGTTTACCATTCAGTGCTTAACATACACCAAGAACCAACACTGCTATGTGGTATTTTGGGAAGCAGCACAACACATAAACAGTCATAAATACACTCACATGTTCTCTAGCCAGCTGTTGGCGATGCAGGATAATGTCATTCTCATTAGATCTCTTTTGCCCTTCAAACTCTTTCTTTTCTATTTTCATGGTTTCAAACATGAGGCGGTGAATCATGGCTTCGTCGCTCACTGCCATGTTGATTACACACAGTCTATTCAAGGGGAAGCTGAACAAGCCGTCTCCTGAATAAATATAAAAGTACATAAGGTCAGCAACCCAATTGACAAACATAATATAGGTTTTGCATTGAGAAGAAAATACAACTTAGACATTGATCAACAATCCTCATTATTATGAAACATATTTCAAACAAATGTGTTGTAACTTATGAAATATATAAATAATGAATATTAAAATCGTCTTCAATGCACTCACAAGAAAATTGCAATTCATTTTTATGAAATAGGAAACCTTTTCACTTATGAACAAATTAAATCTCAAAGCAACATCTAAGGATAAAAAATAGAATGTCATCAGCTTTACAATAAAAATGGCTAATATTTCCCTAAATGTTAAAAGACCAAGTATAATCATATAGATTTAGAATGGTCACCTTTGATAAAGAGCACAGTGGTCTGATCCCCTGCTTGTCTTAAAAATCTTGATCCATAGATTTTCCAGCTATGTATCAGGCCATGTGTACTAGTGGGGCACAGACTTGCACTTAACCTGGTTACGATTTAGCAGGGTCTGTGCATCGATGCCTTCTGTCTTGTACACTGTTCTCAGCCAGGCACAGAGCTGGTCCCTACACTGTTTAATTACATTTCTAAAAGGAACAGATAACAAACAAACCTTTGACAAAGAGAGGCACGGTTGTACTCAAATAGAGACAGAAGTTAGGGTGGTAGTTGAAGGCCATATCTCCAACCCGCACAATCTTATTCCCATCCTTGTCCACATAGAACTGCTTCAACAAGAGTCCCCTGAAAAATGGGTCCAATGGTTTCCTCTCCAAGTGGGTCACAAGAACAGTAACTCCTGGTGAATAATATATGGAAAACATTATGTTTTGCAACATCTGCACTCTGAGATATTATTTCAATTTTTAAAAAGTAAAAAATGCTACCTCTTGAAATCAATAAGTAATATTGGTAAGGAATAATATACTAAGAAGCATAGATTCATCCCTTGGTGCAAAGATAAAGTCATAATATCAAGTTTCTCGAACCTGAGTTAAGCTACCAGCCATTCTATTTATTTTATCATAACAGTTGCCCTCTCCAATTTCAATTCACGATTTACTTTTTACAATGCTCTTCTTCAAAAACCTATACTATATATCATTATTTTTTCCTTCAAACAAAAGTCCATAATATGCTACAAATAAATACATTATTAACATGTTACCATGCACGATGGCATTGATGAGTCTTGAGTTGATATTTGGGTCATCAGCCTCCAGTACCCAAAGGTTGGATTCAGGCACTTCCATTTCTGGGTCAGCATGGAGACTGTAGCTGTCCCAACTGTTTGTCACTGACGTCACTGGTCTCAATTCATCGCTGTCACCCGTATGGCGTGACAACCACCCTTGGCTAGGAAAGGAAATTTGAGTTCTGTTAGTCAATCCCAGTTAAAATAATTGTTAAAAATTGAGGTGTTTGTGACAATCAGGTAATAAAAACATAAGTGAGAGTGGAGAACTGAACCCATTGCCTTTTGGTTGTCATTTCAATGCTATGTTGCCCCTGCACAATGTCCATGTTCAAGTGATCACTTTAAAAGATATCACTGAAACCTTTTTGATAAGACCACTGCCATTGAATTCATAGTCCTGATGTTAACGGTTCGCATGGAATTTAGGCACTTCACTTATTCAAATTTCCACCTTTAATTAAATAATTTTGATTTGCTTTATTTTGCTTTATTTTGTTATCCTTCCTTACTTGTAGCAATTGCTTAGTGATCCAGCCTAATAATTAGCCTTGAGCAAAATCCTTGACATAAAGACTCAAATCAATCTATCCAATGGATAGTAGATCTGAATTTAATCTGAATGCAGATACCCCAATTAACATATACCGCTAAACATGGAGCTGGGAAATAATACATTGATAAATTTAAGGAAAGCCCATCACGTCCATGCTAAAGGCATGCTTTCTTTCTTTATCATAATTTCCCTTAACTACTTTGTGATGTAGGATTGTGAAGATTGTAGGAATACCGCAAATTACACTTCAGCAAGACCTGTCTGAAGAAACCAATTTCATTCTAACGGGCACTGACCTGGTCATGGCCCTGGAAGTGGATGTGTACTGAGACTGGGAGTCAGCAAAGGTGTATTCAGTCACGTCAGAGAAGGTCAGGATGGTTCCCCGGCTGGGAGGGGGTTCAGGGATGTCCTGGTCAGAGCTCTTCTTCAAACTCTCCTCATCCAGAGGAATGGCTGTGTGACGAAAGATGGAAATGGGAATGATATAATGAAATAGTTTTTGGTCGACCACAATTAAAACAAATGTGATACAAATTTTGATATAGTGACCATCTGTTGATAAGACTTGAATCATCCTATCTACATAGAAAGTGAAAAATAAAGGTGCATGCCTAATTATTTTATGGCTCAAAGAACAGGTGTTCTGTCAGAGTAAGCGGAAAAGTAATGATTTGTTGTCTTTCAAGAAGCTCCTTACATATTCCTCTTATGTCTAATGATTTGTTACCTATCACAGAATTATTTCCCAGCTGTGAGCTGGTATATCTGTATTTCCACATCTCTGTTGCGAGACGTAATAGAAGCAAAGCATCTTGCCCAAGGATGGCTAATGATTAGAGGTGTTTCTGAGTTTATAACATTTCTACTTGTTAAATCGTACTTCACCCTTAAAAACTAATTTGAATTCTATAATCTGTCACTCTGCACATACTTTTGTTTTAACTTTACCTCCAAAAATTAGTGACATAGAGCTATATAGATTGATTTTTACAACCCATGGCTTTTCTAAGTATATTCACTTGTGATCAATTCATGGAAATGTTCAACAGATCAAATTATTAAAAAGATTGAAGTGTAATATGATTTAATGCCATTGAAAGTGTCAATATCTTTAAGCTCGTTATAGCTTCCTACTTACCATCTTCAACCACAAAATCTGCCACGTCCCTCTCCGTGAAGACATTGTCGCTGTTCTGAAGGGCCTTGACCCAAACTTCCGCCTGATTGTCGGGATCAATCAGTAGTGGCCAGCAATGTTTGCGGTTGTGGCAGCACACCCGCATCATCAAGGCATTCTGGACCTGTGTGAAGACGATAACACTCCAATGTAACATGCAACAAAATTGGTCCTCGTAAAAAATGGGTGACAAAATAAAAGTTGTTGTTGTTTATCGAGTCCCCTTTATACCGCAATAATCAGTGTAGGGACCAGCCATATGTTAAGCTCTGAAGGGTGTACATAACAAATGGAAGTAAATCCAAATGCCAATGAGGTCTTACACCACTCATCACTTAACACATGGCTAGAAAGTCT
>JARFNW010119063.1:0-12581 GCA_031763155.1 Dirona albolineata
AGAGAGAGAGAGAGAGAGAGAGAGAGAGAGAGAGAGAGAGAGAGAGAGAGAGAATGTGCAGCGTTTGTGTGTTCTACCATACCTCTACCCGTTACACACACTGTGAAATGTAATGTTTTTCATCGCCTTCGGGCGGAGAGTGATTCTGTGACTTTGTGTGAGTTTAGTGTTTTAGGGGGGAGGGGTTGGTATTTGGGTTGTTTGTTGCCTTTTGCGTTTGATTTTGGGTTGTTTATTTGTTTGTTGTTTTTGTTTTTTTAGGGAGGGGGGGGGGGGGGGTAATTGATCTACTAGCACCAGTGTTGTATTGCTAAGAAAATAGTAAATGAATAAATAACACCAACACACACACACGTGCACGCAGACACAAACACACAAACCAAATCACCTACTGGTTGGGCCAGATGCTTGTTAATTTTAAGGTGGGATGAGGGGGAGGTGGATAAAACCGTAGAATAACAATAATGACACGCAAACTACTGAAGATGTTAGGTACATGGCACACAGGTAGGGGTGGACGGGGCGTCAATGACGTGTACCAGACGACAGACGACGCAGCTGTCCAGGTTCAAATGACTTGAATCGAGCGTCAAACTTTTCAACTCTCGACTTTCGAGTTGGTCCGGGGAGAGTCAGAATCTTGAGTTGATTAATCCACTCTGAATCGAGAATCGCCAAAATCGATTCAAGAATCGGAATCGAGCACAGCTCTAGTAAACACACATGCAGTTTTTGGACCACTCTTGTCCCTAGCCTATATCCAAAGAGGCGTGGATAAGTCTTAGCTTAGTATGTTAAAATAGTTAGCAAGCACACCACTGACCAACACTTCACACTTACATCAACACACAATGGCTGAAAGGTGACCAAGCTGTAATCTTCCACAATGCCCACCAATGCTTCATTCAGCTTCTTGTACTTCTTCAGCACTGGATCATCCTGTTGAAGAGTTTTAACAAGTTTAAAGATACATGAGTGAAAGATTAAGCTAAAAATAAAAAGAACAACTATTGAAACAAAACAAATTTTTAAAAAATATTTTACATAAAAGGCCACATAACACAAGAACAATCAAAAATCCAATTACTCATCTAGCAGTAGGTGCCATCCATCAACACACAACAAACAACTGGGTAAAGAAGGTACCCTGGACTAGCATTGAGAGGTTTACTTTGATTATGTTACACAATACACAAGAACCAATACACTAAATATGAGAAAGGTTAATGATGACATCGACAATGATAATGACAGAAATTTGTACCTGTAGAAGGCCCAGCAGATATTGAAGATCTAAGACATCTGTATAAAAGTCTGGGTTGAAAGACAGCCTTCCATGTCGTTCAATCAGGTCGATTTTGGATAAAACATTTACATGGGGTAAGCCTAACTGAAAAGATAAACAAGGCAAAAAAAAACAATGGTTCATTTTGGAGTGACATAGAGGGTGTTGTAGCCAATATATTGCTACTTTAAATTAGCAATAGGGGCCATGCACATTCGCATCAAGGGTTGGAGGCAAGGTTCTGGGTGGGTTGTAATTTTCACCCATACAAATATCGTCCGCCACTCGGGTGGTTTTTGGTTTTACCAAATTATGAGCTCTCCATATGCTTTTTTTCTTTTATCTGATTAGGAAAGAAAAGTCTTTTCTTTTTACCTTTCACAAGCATTCTTAGTCTTTTGTACGATAAATATCAATAAAATAAAGTGCGTTCTGCTTTGTACACGACGCCATAGTAATTGGAAAAAATAAAAGAGATTGATTGAAAATTACACAAATAGCCAAATATATATATATATGTAGATAAAATTAACAACCAAATTGAAACAATGGATATACAAAAATAGATAAACTCATCGCGATTGCATCATGCTTACCTTCCCCCACCACATCACCAACACTTGACACCTGTCAATCACCCGTGTCAAATCACCAGTGTTGAGGGAGATAATTTTGGTGGTAGTAGTAGTAGGTAGCATTGCACAATGGCATTATGACATTATGTTAGGGCCAGAAAACTCAAGAAAACCCAATGGTCTTTGGATACACATATTCAATTATCACCTCATTGGAGTCGATGATGTTGATAAAACTATTTGTCATTTCATTAGTTTTTCAGGTAAACATAATATGGTTTTGGTATCAAATTCATCATAAATTTGTCAACGCTTAAGAAAAAATGTAAAAAAGGCAAGAATGATGAATTGTTTTCTACCTATTATTTGACTCTGCCTCTCCCCCATTCCCAGATTAAAGATTTAAAAACTTATGTTGATAAAAAAAAAATTTACAGTTTCAAAAAATTTTAATTAGACATTTTTTTTGGTATCAAACCTATTATAAATTTAATGCTGATCAAGAATCTGATGTCAAAAAAGCAAAAGTCGAAAACACTTTGACCACTCTTTTGTCTGAAACTGATCCGAGTAAAACAAAATTTAGTAATATTCAGTAAATTGGGACCCAGGCCAGGCCTTGGTAGCGGACCCTGTGACTTGCAAAATTTTGCCCATGCATGCAGGGAATTTCGTCCGTTTTACAAAATGGGTGTTGGTTACCTTTATGACATTCTCTGATTTTGAACATCGAATGAATATAAAATCAGAGACATTATGAAAGATTTACGACTCTAGATGTCCTGACCTATTCAACTAGTGCCATAACAAAGAGGTTGGGGGCCCCTCCATAAATTTGATTATCCTATTTAACCTATGAAAAAATTACAATTTCATCTGTTCCTTGATATCAACTTTTCAGCAGTGAGCCACTCTCAAGTGTATTAACATCAATACAGACACATCAAATTAAAATTGTTTGAAAAAAGGGCTACAAACTTGAAGCATTGTGTTGAGGGATGTAAGTAGAATAGATATGAATTTTCCGGGGTCAGTGCAGTAGTGAGAGTCGACCAAATGAACAGCAGTCATGCGAATGTCCCAGGATGTCATCAACTCCAAAACATTCCGCACAGAGTTATGGTGGGTAAAGAGTTCAACCTGCGATTTGATAAACATAAAATATTACATTGCCAAATGAGAGATGAAAAGGGTGACATGGGTATGAAATGTCAAGGTAGGAAACTATTTATATTGACCTTAAATAATACATTTTGAACAATGTATCGCACTTGGAGCCTATACTATAATAGAGCATTTCAAGCACATTTTCCAACCCTACATCTGAAAAAACCGACCTGCCAAATACAAAAGTAAGGATGATACTATCTTATAAAAGTAATATAAATAAATCTTTAAGAGTATTCATTTGTGACATATCATTATAATGGAAATGCAACATATTTCTGATAAATGAATGTGAGTTGTGTATCATGCATAAATTCAAAGAATAAAAAAGTAATTAATACTGACTAAAATGGCTTTTTTTTTTCAAAAGCATGATAGAAAAAATAAGCATACTTGACCAGGGAAGTCAAACACGAGGTACTTATTCTTCAACAAGTCAAGTTTTTCTTTTAACCAGTCTGTGTTTTTTTCAAGATATTCCATGCAGTACACTAGTCCTCCGTTGGGGCCTAAATGTAAATGTGACATCACATCTTCCAAATTAACAAGGTCTGAAATGTCCAGGTCACATTTGTATGGTAATATATCATTCGCTGGATCCATGTTAATGATGGCAACATCTCGGCCGATTGACGAAAAGAATTGACTGACCCCTGGTAAAGAAACCAAAATAAAACATAAGTCACCAAAGCACAATGCCATTATACCACAGCCAAATACATTTCAGAAGGTCAGAGGCTTAATTTAAAAGAACACTTGGGTAATAATTTACCCCCAAAAAGCCCAATTGATTTACTAATCATTTGAGAAGATCAGCCAAATATAAAAGGCACAACAGAGGCTGAGTTCAGAGACAACCTGAGCTACTACTTAAAAGAACTATATCTCTAGACGTGTTAAGAAAAACAAATGAAATGATAATGGATCATAGAAGATAGATAAGGATGGGTTAATTTAGTTGCTATACAAGTACAGGTTGACAGACTTTGCATCATTTACAAGTCCCCTGCAGGCACTGTTTCACATAAATTGTCCCCATAAAAGCGATACACCCCCATTAAGCGGCGGTTACTTTTGTCCGCATTAAGGGGATCATTTTTTACACACATATTTACACCCATAGGGGTGAATATAACCCCCTCCAGTAGATGACCCTGTACAATATTTTTAAAAATCTGTAATAATATCAATATTGTCCACCTTGTTATGTACAAAAGTTATATATAATATATATATATAGTTGGATGAGATCCCTCCGCAACTGTCTATATTTCAGCAAAGGTACAACTCAAAAGCGCTTCTCATAGGAAAATCACGCATTAACCTTTTATTAACCTTATGGCGGGGGTAGATTTCGACCCCAGGGGTCAGTTAATTTTTCTTTTCAGGTACTTGTACACTTGTAGTGGGAATTTTTCATGGAAACTTTGTAAGATAAACTAGCCTGCCTCTCAAGACTCATTCATACTCTATGACTATATATAATAATAATAATAATGAAATTTATTCATATTGCGCCCAATCCCATCACATGATAGCTCTGGGCGCACATACATCAATATAAAAGCATGACTATGACTCATTCTTCTACTACTGTCTTCTTAAAAATATTCAATTATAATATGGAACTAGATCCTTCAACTAAAGTAACTGTAAGTCTATACTACTAATGCTACTAGAACTATACTACTCTACATACTATACTAATACTAAAACTGATCTCTGTACTGTGTTTTAAAACTGTAACCACACTTTATTATAAGGCACGTCATCATTTTATTTTCATTTTTTTTCTGAAGGGAGAACCTAGATTCTGATACATTCTTCTCCCCTCTATCCATTTTTTATTTGTATTTTAATTGAATGTTCGTGTGATAAAGGGGAAACCCGAAACGTCAATTAAATGTAATTTGTTTCCTTTTGAAGCCTACTTTATTCACCTTTATTGCTTACATTTTAACCACAAGTAACGCAAGCTGAACTTACGCTTGGAGTTGAAGTTGAAGAATGATAAAAATAAAGTAGAGTTTTACACTACATTAAAGTTTACGGTTACAGAACAGTAAAAAGGCTGAGAAGTAAAGTAAGTAAAGTAAAGACAAAGGCAATTGGCAAACTTTGGCAGAGGCAGTGTCAGAGGGATTGATTTTTTTTAATTTTTAAAAATATAGAATTAGAATAGAATTATTATTATTATTAATATTTATTAATAATAATATTAGAATTAGATAGTTAAAGTTAGAATATTATTATTAAAATTATGGTCTACCGTCTACCTGCGCAGTATGTCGTTTTCCCTGATCCAGGAGGACCAATCACAACTTGGCCAAAAGGCATGTTTCTATTCAATACCTAAACCGATCAAACTGTGGATTTTACACTTAAAGCCAATTTTAAAGTAAAAATGTTCAACAACCACTTTTGTGTGATGAAAAAGCGAAAGTAAAAGTCAGTTTCGTTTGAGAACAATATTTCCGGTTATAAAATTGTTCCGATCACTATATTTTGGGTTTCGATATCGAATTACAAACACTGACTATGACCTCAGAAATACATCTTTTATCGCACCATGCGTAAGATCAAGAGTTTACTAATGAGTTAATATATATAGGCTATATATGTATATTTCTCTTTTTATTACAAATCTTTTATATTATTTACTAAAATCACTTCATAGAGTTATTGGAATCGATTAAATGATGTAAAATGGAATACACATTAAACCGATATTCGATTACCAAGCTTTCCTCAGTCCTATATCTAAATCATTTTATAGTAAACTCTTGATCGGTCTTCGGAATCTGTGACTGGGAGGATTTTTGAATGAACGATTTTAGGTAACATTTTCACTTTCCTTTTACTTATGTTTATATATGAATATGATGATGACTTATACTTTTATAACTTATACTTTTATTTAGTCTACACCCCACTTATTTTAAAATAATGATATAACCTAATACTAATGATTTACAAGAGTCAAGCAGGCTAAGTTACTTCTTATGAATATAATGATGATGACGATGACTATACTTTTATATAAATAATATATATATATATATAACTTATACTTTCATTTTTATATTTATAGTGTAGTTAGTTACAGACAGAGTATGTATGTGTTTGCTGTGTGTGTATATTATGTGTGCGTGTGTAAATAGGCATAGTAAGCTAGGACTGGTGCTTACCTTGTCATAATTAATAATAATACCGGGCTGTTCCATCCCCGATCTAAATCTAATGAATTGTTATCGTCTATGTTTGATGACGGGATGCATCCCCAATCATGAGACGGGCGTCAATGGTTAGCAATGACTACTATAGTGCATCATTATATTTATCCCTCCATTTTATAACCCTGAATGAAATGTAAGGCATATATACTGTGACACAGCATTGGAGGAATCGTTAACAAAGAGTAAGAGGCACATTAGAGCCTGCGTTCAGAAATATCCTGACGTGTTTATTAGCTGACGAAGGGGAAACCCAAATCGTTATTTGTTCGACTACTTATTATCTCTTTGAATTTGAAGCTAATAATACCATATTTTCCCTTTTTTGTATCCTTCTATTTAAAAATAGTAAAAGCCGGAACTCTGGTTTATAGTCCACTTACAATACTTGTAATAAGACTTACAAGAATCCACACAACCAGGAAAAAACCCCTTAAACTCATTAATAGGGTACTTGACTGGTGTCCGGTGAATATATAGGTTCAAGCTTCCTCCCTCTCCCCTAAAACTTTGCTTGACAAATAGGATGGTATTCACCTACAGGCAGGGAAAGACATTGGTCAAATGTTACTTAGTATGATGGACCTGACAGACTGCTCTATAGTATGCTCTCTGTGGGAGTTGAGCATAATATTTAATGTCAAATGGGGGGGGGGGGGGATAAATTATGTCAAGTCTATGAGCCTTTACTTGTATGGTGATAGTGTATTATATTGAATATAAAAACCCATCTTTTTACTACTTGAGCAATATTTTTGGACTTTCCTTTGCCAGATGATTTTTCATACATCAACCAAACAGCTACTTGCAGGATGGACAAGACAGATTCCTCGAAACCCGCCATGATGGATGAACATGAAAGTAGAAAAACTGCTTTGGCTCAGTTTGTCAAGGAGAAATTTCAGGAAAACATTGTTCTGTTAAAGGAGCTTCCATCCTTTCAGGACATTAATATTTTAATCCAGTCAACCGACACACACACTTCAAGTTTTAGTCCTACCTCTCGAAAATTTGTGTTAAAAATTATTTCATGTCATGAGTCATCTGAAAGTGAAAGTCTTCTCAGGCAAATTCAGTGTGTGAACTGCTTGAAGTCGAAACAGTTTATGTGCTCTGAATTTATATCTGATATGGATGGCAACTACATTCAGACCCTTGATATTGACAGAAGTGGTGAGTATGGTAATGGATATATAACAAAATATGACTAACTAAACACAGTGGGTTACAATTTAGTCACTAGTGCTTTGTGAGATTAGTCAGAACTTCACCACTATTTAAAGTCAAAGAATAAATAAGAAGAGATTGATTCTGGTGGCAAAAAAAGAAAAGAAATCCAAGTTCCAGTATTATCTGTACCCCGTCCTTTCATCTATTTCCTTAGTTTTAACCTCAAACTTCATTATCACTGTCCAAGTCGACACTTCGTTCGTAACTAGACAAAGAGTCGACACTGCCTCCCTCGTCATAAAAATTTGCGTGTACACATTGAAAAAAGTCAGACAGAGGGCTATAGTACTTTCGATTAAAGGGACGACTATGGAAATGTTTTCACTTCTTACTTTTCCATATTTGCTGTCCTTAATTATCATAGATCATCAAAGTCCGCAATGGTTGAAAAAATATATAACTTTGACATTTATTGGAAGAGTGAAACTGTTGAATTTTCAAATTGTTCTTCTCATGAACATTGATGATAAAGAGCAGATCCATTTGTTTCCAGTGCTAGTCGATTAGGTGTATATGTTTAATGAATATAATAAGATGTATTCAATTATAATGTAACAGTTAGCTTTATGAATCTGTGGTTTTTAGTTTTAAAGAACTAGCTTTTTTTCTTCTCTTTGTTCAGGCCCTTATAGGAATAAATCTGCCTTACTTTATTCCTTTCTGGATGGAATTGAATTGGAGAACACTGGATATGTTCAATACCCATTTGTCATTTTTGAATTAGGATCATTTCTTGCTCACTTTCACAATGCTCTGAAGGTACAAATATCTAAAAGATCTTTCAAGTGTTTTTCAAGACTTTTATTCGAAAATATGTACTGTTCAGTGGCAAAATCTCTTCTCACTAGAGAGGGGTGGACCTACAATGCAATACAGCAATTGTTTGGACAGGGTTCATGATGTAATGAAAAGATTGAGAAAGCTGTGCATTTACCATTTATGGTAGCAATTTGGGCGTATTGTTTATCTAAGATAATTGATCTGTGATCTCTTGATTGTTTGCGTTGAATATATATAGTTATAGTCCTCATGCCAGTGGAAATGTGAATGACATTCAGTCACGGGGTGTGAGGGGAAAAGCTTTGGGTGGGGGGGGGGGTATAATGCTATTGTATCAAGTTCAAATGTCTCACATTTCATTACACAATTAGATTGATGCAGTGAATATGTATATATATATATATATATAATTAATGTGGAGTGCGATGTTAGATCAATTGTTTGACAATAGCTTTTATAACCACCTCTTTTTCATTCATCAGTGTTCTCTTACCTCGACACAGATTCAGTGTCTATTGTAAAAAGTAAAATTGTATTCATATTCTGTTTATTAGGATACACCTTTACCTTTGAAAGAAGATTTGGTACCTGACCTGGAGGATCCTTGGCATCTTAACAACTACAAGTTGCTCCTTACAGACAGCTATATGAATGTGATCAAGGTTAGTAGTAGTATTTAATTACTGACTGGTTAAGACAATTTTAACTTGGTAGTAGTGATATATATACCTAAATGGCAGCTCCTAGTGTATTGTTTTACAATTTACCTACTGTATGGTAATGTTATCCCTTATTAAGTATTATTGGCAGGCATAGATAAGAAGTCGAATGATAGGACATAACTCTTCCCCCAGAATCACACTTTATACACCAGAAAATAGGTCAATATTGATACTTGTGTTGTCTTTAAGGGATTCATTTTTTTTTTTTTTTGTGTGAGTTATGGTAAATCTTTTTTTTTTTTTTTTCTTTCCCATCGCCCTGTTCCAATGCTATTCACACAGGATGACTCAAAGAGACAAATGCTGTCATCAGTTTTGGAGTATGCGGTTAAGACAGTGGACGCTTCAAAACATTCATTGACAAAAGGTATTTATGATAATGATGGATTTCGGTTGAATCATATTTTTTTACATTCCTATTACTCTGTGCTACCTCCATGAAACAAAAGTGTACGTTGGGGGGGGGGGGGGGTGTTTGACTGGGTGGAAGTGAATGACCTCTCCCAATATATACTTATGAAATCAGTCCAGAAACTACAATTTTGTGAAAAAGAGGCAAATTTGTATCCTCAAAATTCGCACAGATTTTGATTTGGTTTGCGGTGTACAGTGGAACTCGGTTATAACGAGAGCCTCCGTTCCAAGCAAAAATACTTGTTATTCCCGAGCTCTCGTTATTCCCGATTTCCAAGGGAAACAATCAATATGTATACCAATGACTTAGTTTAGGGTTATTATTAATATTGGTTATTTCCCTTGTTTTGCGAGGACGTCGAAAGCAGACGGCAATGATACTGATAGATAGCGCTGATTGGTTTGTGACACTTGGACTCGTCCAATAATTAATGCTAGGTAAGCAAGGCCTCTGACTAAGTAAGAGAGAGTTGCGAGACGACCAATGACGACAATAATTGACAACGCTGTGGTTAGTCAAGTGGGCAGTGGCGTGAGTGTTATGTTCCTAGTGTAGACTAGACCTTATATTAGAAGCCTCATGTAACCGACCGTGTTGTTACTTTCTCCCGCTCTACGGCTTTATTGTCAATACGTCTTACGAATGTGTGTTTCAATGTGCGTCGGTAGAAAATTACGATAATTATTGAAGAATAACACGTTTCGAGTTCTCGTTATTCCAGGTCTTTCTCTAATAGAGAAATAATAAGGAAAAAAACGGGGTTATTCCAGAGTTCTCGTTATTTCCGATGCCGTTAAACATGAAGCACCACTGTACTACTGCAATATGACAACTGTACCTAAGTTCACTTTTATATTTTAGGGGTCATTATTATTGATCTAGAGACACATCAATAGAATCAGTCTTGCACTACAATCATAATCATGATTGTAAATACATGTTTTTTTGTTCTCCTTGTCACTACGATTGACTGAACTAGTAATATCAATCCTACAATGAAATTATGTATGATTTCGTTCTGTTGAAAATCATTCTTTTTTTTCATTTTTTTTCAGACCTTCTCCATGGAGACTTTCATGGGCTCAACATTATTGTTCCTGAGTCATACAAACCATCTGACAGGTCGTCTCATAGACCAATCATCAGCGGTCACAATAACAATGAGACGAAACATTCTGGAAACCAAATCTTGGAAACTCACAGCCATAAGTCGTGTGCTGCTCAAACAGACTTTGATTCTTTGATTTCATTTGTTGAAATGATAAAATCTACCAAACACAATTATTCTTCAAGCTCAGATTTGTTAGGCGTCTATGGCATTATCGATTTCCGAGAAATCTCGTATTCCTACACCGTCCTCGAAGTTGGCAGGCTTATAGCGGATGTGATGGCTACATATCTTGTTGATAATTACAGTAAACCTAAGGCAAAATGTACAACAGCAGGGTCTCTTTCAAACCTTGCTGGTGAGAGTCGAGGCAATGATGATGTTATGGTTGACCTGTCAGAATCATCCAGGGACTATCTGTTTAAGATTGGTGGATACGTGATGGCAGGTTACTTGTTGGAGAATCTATTACCTCTAACTGATTTGAACTGCATCTATTCAGCCGTGCTGATATCACTTTGCCAGTATTATATACTAGGTTTGTATGGTTTCTTTTTTCACGTAATTGCATTTGTGATAATATTAATAATTCGGTGGCCCAACAGTGAGCATGACTCGACTGTTGGTGTTGACAAGCAACGGCTATCGTGTCAATGAATAGACGGGTGGCCGTCTGGGATCGAAACCTGTCAATGGCAAAAAAAATAAAAAATGTAATGAAATGTATTGGCTGATCGGCGCTTGTGTCCTTAGATAAAACACTTTGCCCTGCTTACCTCACCCTATCAGAGATGGACGTTAAATTCGGAGGTCCCCTCGGTTGAAAGCAGCGTTTTGTCCTTGTCCAAAAATTGTAATCACGCCTAACAGGCTGCGTGAGGCGTAATAAGTGTTGAGTGTTCCATTGCTTTCCCGAGGAAAAATGTGCTACTGTAAAGCGCTTAGAGCATGGTGTCGATTGTGTGAATGAGCGCTATATAAATTTGCATTACTATTATTATTATTAATAAAGTATCAACATAGAAGCTAAGACATGTTTTATGATAACAATCAGCATTTTTCTAGTGTAAAATGTCATGCTATGATTAAACTTGTGATTTCTTAGTTGAATCCTTAGCCACACTCCCCCCCATTGATGGTTAGCAAGTTCCTTTAGTTGAAATGTTGTAAAATATATAATATATAAAGATGAAAGTGCCACCTTATATTTTGTAATTATGTGATTTCATATATATATATATGTATTTATTTCAGGAAACAAGGCAGCTTTGGATCAACCAGAGTCTGAAGACTACGTAGCTTATTGTTCCAGAGAAGCTTTCATACTGTTAGAATTATTTAATGGAATGGATGTTCAAAGTGTTTTACAGTTGTGGCACAATGCTGCAGAGGAAGTGTTACATATCAATTGATGTTATGGTGTTTTTATCTCAGTGGTCAGAAGTGTTGACTCTCCATTGCGTTTACTAGATATATTATACCAACTCTGTTCTAAGATTAAAGAAAGCACTTGCCTCGGTAGATTGGCCGTTTCTATCGCAAACGTTTGCCATTATAGGCAAGGATGCTCCATAAATCTGTTGAAACAGAACTTGAATTAGAGTCATATATTGCTTTTCTCTATATTATGAAAATGATAGAGTATATTTGTGTTTCCCAATCAAAAAGTAGTCCCATTGTTCACACGCTTCATGAATATCAAGTAACAGCTGTGCCTAACTGTTTTCAATGTTTCATCCCCCTTTAGAAAATGAAAGATAATTTTGTAGATGTTACTGTTACATAAGTACTCATCTTGTCATTTGCCTCTCAGGCCCCTTTTCATTGATCACCCCCCAAAAAAAATCTATCCCTAAAACCTTTCTTGAGATAACTCTGGGTAGCATGTGTCAGCAAAAGTCCAGTGGTTCTGATTGGCAGCTCTGAATATACCATGTTAATGTAAGGTCACAGATATTTTTTTTCAACAGTTTGTTAATTTTTTCGCTACGATTAAGAAAACATCTGACCTGATAGAGGATGCAGAAGAAGAAATGTAGGACAATGTTAGAGGTGAATAGGAAAGA